>JAIPMN010006968.1:0-44179 GCA_020650975.1 Apostichopus californicus
ATGAGTTTATTTAGTCGCTGTGTTGAGTGAAATGCGATGACTTGAGGAATCTTCTCAGACATGTCTTGCCAAAATTGTTATTTTCATATCAAATTAAATTAAAATGTCTTCTGGAGTGTTTTGTGGTTCTTGTTGTGCAAATAATAGACCAAACATTCAGGAAACCTAAATGTAATAGTATAACTCATTTAGCATGTTTAGATGGGCTGTTCTGTTACAATACACATGCAATTGGTGTAAAACATTCTGATCATATGACATAATTACTGTATGTGGGCTCATGTTTTTCTAGTTACAACATATGGTATTGTTGTAAGCTACCGTGTATGCCCACGATAAGTTGTATGTGTTTAGGATGGTCTTGATGTGTAAGTTATGTCTTGTATTATAATATAATTATTACACAGCTAGATTCTTACCTTACCTTACGTTAGTGCAAAAATAAATGAATAATCATTGGTTATATTTTTTTCATTTTGTTACACTGCTAGTTTCTTACCTTACCTTAGGTTCAGCAATAAATGAATAACCATGCACTATATTTTTTTTACATTTTTTTACATTTTTTTTGTACCTTACCTTACCTTAGGGCAGCAACGCTTGAAAAATCATTAAATATTCTTTTCTTCTTTATGTGTGTTTGAGACACTGTTTTCTTATTACAAAGTGGCTGTTGATAAAATCTCTTTCCAACGTACGGAATGAACTTCATTGTTACAGTTCTTGAGTGTTGTGATGTGGTGTTATGTGTAACATTTCCTGAGTGTTGTGATGTGGTGTTATGTGTAACAGTTCCTGAGTGTTGTGATGAGGTGTTATGTGTAACAGTTCCTGAGTGTTGTGATGTGGTGTTATGTGTAACAGTTCCTGAGTTTTGTGATCTGGTGTTACGTGTAACACTGAGTGTTGTGGTGTTATGTGTAACCTGTTTTGCATATTTAGAAACTCAGAACCTATAAGCAGTGTTGAAGAAATTTTGAAATTGCTCCAAACTTCCTACAGCAATGTACAGTACATATTGTTACTAACCTATGTCTACTTGTAACCCTAATGCAATTCAGAATTCCTTTGACTGCAACTGTTGTATTAACCAATTTGCAGCTTACCATGTGTGTATATACTGTACAGATTCTTTAGAAGATTTGAAAGGCTTTTTGTGTCAGAAGGTGTTCTTGGTTCTGTTAGAAAGTTGCCTTCAGGAATAAAGCTCAGAAATAGCAGTGCTTTGTTGAGCACCAGATGGTATGGCTTCAATCTGTGCATGGCACTTGATACTGCTCAATGCAGATATGATGTACTAATGTGCCTACAGCACTAATCTACAATATAGCCAGTGTACAGTTCTATGTCTGTGACTATATAGCACTTTACTACCAATATCCAATGTACAGCATGCTATGTGGCTGTAGTACTTTTCACTGATAGCCAAAATACATGTATGTATCGTAGGCCATTATAGTCTTCACTACAAACTATGTATATCTACTTTACTGTAAACTATGCCCATCACTTTACTACACAAGTAACGCCAATATACAGTACTAACTTGTGTACTGTACTGTCTACATGCCATGTATAGCACTTTACTACTCACAGTCAATACACAGTACTAACTGTCTACTGCACTGTATGGTATGTATGCTATGTAAAGCACTTTACTGTACTTACAGCTAATACAGAGTGTTTATTGTACTACGTATATATGAGTGTTACAGCACTTAACTTCTTACAGCAATAGGCCTAAAATTTTATTAAACAGCATCATGTATCGCTATAGAACATTACCACTCTTCATAACAGTATTACAGTACAGTATTATGTAGAATGGTGGCACTTTTACTGCTCACAGCAAATGCACAGAAATATTGAAGGCTATAGCACTTTATTACTTGCAGCCAATGGATCCAATACACAGTACTATGTGTTACTTAAACCTCAGTGCCTTGGGCAATGTAAACTGACAGAATATAATGTATATAAAGATTTATATAGTGAAACTGAATTCTCTATGCAACATGAATTCACATTGTATACATGTAACATTTAAATCTCTTCCAGGATGTACACGTGCGTTATTAATTTATCATTTAATTTCCTATTCAAGTTTGTATTACTATGTACATAGTAAGCTGCTACAGCATACAATAACACAAACAGTAATTTTGTCTCAGATACTTTTACAATTTCTTCCCCTTCCAGGGTGTGCTATTATTTTGGCAATTCATTCATTCTTCCATAGTTACCGTAAAGCTCTACTTTACAGAATCACTAATTCTGTAAGATATTACATTAAAATATATTGTAGCAATTTCATAACATCTCAAGGATTTTGTGAACATACATTGCTATTGAGGCTCTATTCTCTGAGCCAGTGTACATTGTGCATCATATGCAAACTAAGAAGAGCAAGGTAGTGTAGTACTGGTTGCATTTGGAAAGTGACTCCTCCTGTTTATCAAATTTTCAGACAAACAGAAAAAATGTCTAAGATCTCAAGAAAAGTCAATTAATTTTCAAAAAAGTAACTATTAGCCTACCATACTTTTATATTCAGATTTAGTAGACCTAGTTTAGGATAAGGGCTGAAGTTATTGAACAATACTACTTAATCACACTTTCTTGGATGCAAGAAACTTGAAGAATACAGTGTATATACGTGGAACTAGAGTCAACTTGAGGAAATCCTGTAGGGAAGTGGATAGAGAAAGTAGTAGTACCAGCTTGTTTATTCTCCACAGTATATACAATAATGCTGTATCCATTAGTATTGTACATTAATACTTACACAACATCAACAGCACTTCACTTAATTCTCTCACAGTATGGACTAATAGTGCCTTAATGTATACAAATATTTACTACAAGATAGTATGTGTAAATTTGTGTTAACTCGTGCAGTTGTCATTTCATGTATCAGTAAGTATTCCTTATATTTTAATGTAATTGTATATATATGACAGTCATATGCAGTCATACAAGATTCTGTTTTGTCAGAATTCATACCAGGGATTCTCTAGACAAGAAATTATGTAAATTGCAACTATAATGTACATACTGTATGTTTTCAAGAGTTAGCTCCATTCCTCACTCACCCCTCCATCCCTCCATATTCCTATTCTCCTTCTTCCTCTTTCCATTTCTTCTTCTCCCTCCTCATTCCTCCTGCTTCCTTCTCCATCCTCTTTCTATTTCTCCTTTCCTCCTCACCTCTGAAAACAAATGGATGTATGTACTGTATAGTATGCTTGCTATGTAAAACATGTAGAAGGTCCTTTGATTAGCTGCTGTCTTTAATGGAGGTCAATGGAGGATAAACTCCCAAAAAATTTATATGAATGATAGGTCATTCTTACTCTCTTTAAAAGAACCTTGAATGTATAGTGTAGGTCAAAGGTCATTTGAGGTCAACAGAGTAGGCTAGACAACCCAGAAATGCTGTACACACATGATGTATTTCAGGAAGGAGTTTTCTATTTTGATTTGATCAATGCCAGTCATCACACAGTAACACATATATACATACAGTCATACCACAGTAATGCATACATACAGACTGATACAGTAATCACACAGTAACACATGTATATATACATACAGTCATCACACAGTAACACATATATCACACAGTAACACATACACATACAGTCGTAACACATACATACAGTCATCACACAGTAGCACATACATGTATACAGTCATCACACAGAAATGCATACATACAGACTGATACAGTCATCACACAGTAACACATATATACATACAGTCATCATACAGTAACACATATATCACACAGTAACACATACACATACAGTCATCACACAGTAACACATACACATACAGTCATCACACAGTAACACATACACATACAGTCATCACACTGTAACACATATACATAGTCATCACACAGTAAAACATATATACATACAGTCATCATTCACACAGTAATACATTCATACAGTCATCACAGAGTAACACATATATACTGTCATAACACAGTAACATTTATACAGTCATCACACAGTAACATATATACAGTCATCACACAGTGATCAATTGACAGTCAAGGAATGAGAATTGCAGTCATCAGTTCAGCAGTAGTAACTGATGTGTAAAAGTCAAATCAAATTTGTTTTCTTAGATATAGCATCCACGTTTCTGTTGTGTGGTTTTATTTTGTTCACTGAGTGTAATGTATTGATTTGATTGGTATAGATGCACAATCTTTTAATTAGTGAAACACTCCATTGATAGTGTGCAGACTTGAATTTATTGTAGAAATGAAATTTTCAAAATGGTAAATTTTAAGAAGCGATGTTTATTGCAGTTTACTTTCATCACATCGTTTGTATTAATGAAGTGAAGTCCTTTCAACTCAATTGATACAAATTTGCAATTTTGCATCAGGGCACATATTTCAAATGGTACTGAGCACTTAATGCGGTATTTGTGTCCTGTTTAAGTTGTTAAAACCAGATGTAACCATGGTTATGCAGTCTCCGTAGATCTTTGCCTCTATTTATAACGCAGTTGCACTTTTAAGAGTGATGGAAGACGTTAAAAGCTTCTTTCTTGCAAGGTGATGTATTGTGTTCTTGGATAAAAACAGTTAATTGTTCAGCCAGGACTGAAGTGAAGATGTGACACCAGTCCCGTTGTAACCATGGTTACTCATATTCATCCACTATATGATGCATACATTAGAATGAAATATATGCAAACAGCAGAGTAACATTAAGTTGCTGCCAGTCTGTTTAAAGTTACCCATAATATTGTTATGTGCTAGTCATTAGGATTTGTTCTACAAAGATCTCTATGTGCCTTGGATTGACCTGATATTAACCATCTTTGCAAAACCATTCCCTCTTGAAGCTTCAAACTACAGTGCAATGCATTATCTAGATGTCAAACACCTGCAACTTTTGCTATTAAGTGAGTGTCCACATCTGAAGGAGGCAATAAGGAATTCATTTGATCAAACACTTAAAGCAAACGTGGTAGTTTATTATACCGTCCCATTGCTCTTGCTGGCTCTGAGGAGTCTTAAGATTTAGGAAAACTTATTCGGGGCTCTCCGCTCTCGTGAAGATTTTTGCCAATGAGGGGAGTATTGCCTCCAATGCCTGGTGTCTTTTGAAATCCTGTTGAAAAGTACCCAAAGAGGTATTTGACTTCAACTTCCAGTCCGTCACATATTTGACTTGAAAGAGTAATTGTCAATAAATTTGAGTAAGACGTATTCACTGTGTAAGTGATGATGGTGCTTCATAATAAGCATTCAAGCATTTCTGAAGGGTGCTTTTGTTTGCACATTTTTCTCTCACTGTTTTAAGTATATGTTTACCATTCAAATGTGCCAAAAATGGCCGATACACACACATCAATGAAAGTTCTGTGTTTAATTTTACAGTATACAATGTATATTAATAGTCTGGTTTCGTCAAATAACTACTTATCTAGTTTTGTCTAGATTTTGGATAGATTGGTTGTTAGCCTTGATGTAATCGTTTAAAGTCTCAATGTGTGTTTGCCAAATTTTAACTTCGACCTTTCCAGCTTACTGCCCTAAAAGCCCAGTAAAAATAACACCGTTCTATGCAATTTTCATATTAATAATCATTATTTTTATTGAGTTATCTGTCGTTAAACATTTTGAGTTGAATAAAATTTGCCAGATTTTTGAACGAGGGCGTAGTTTCTTCAAACTTCAATCAAAATTTGCAAGCCCCGCCCAACAGATCATGCACCAATCAAATCTCTCTGTTTTGTTTACGACCGTTAGGCTAGGCTTTCTTTCACTATCGTGGTAAGCCTATGTTAGGTCAATTCTCTTGAGTAGTATCTTTCCTTCAGTCTTACCGATGAAGCTTTCAAAATTGATAATATGTAGCCTAATAATTGATCCTTCAAGTATATACCTTATCTCTGTTTTCATATCAACAGAGAAAGAAGGCAAAGCCTTTCACATCTCCTATCAAGTCAAGAATACACTAGTTGCTTACACCCGGCAGATAAACTTTGGGAAATACAACCCAGATCAGTCGCCACCAGTAGGATATTTTGATGTCGTTGGAAATGACAGGAGGTAAGGAATATGAATATATATGTTTTTTCCTAACCGCTCATGATTCTCATCATCCCTCCCTTAAGAGAAGAGATGACACAGAGAATATTTTCTTGTAGGAAAAAAAGAGATCTAGATTTAATCTGATGCTGTCAAGAGAAGCTTCTCCAGTGACATTTATACAATGATGTTGTTGTTGTTGATTAAAGTGATTACATGCATACCAAAAAAGATAATGTTTAATGATCCTTTCGTTTTTGATCCGTTAGACTGTCGTATAGGTTTTTTTTTTTCAATTTTTCAGTTTAAGGTTTAAATTCCTTTTAGTTTCGATTCTTATAGTTTGACCATTTTCGAGAGTTTTGTTTCCTTTTCCTTCATACAGTTGCAATTCTTATTTTTCTTAATAGTTTAAATTCTTATAATCCTATTAAATTAATATGTGCAATTCATAGTATGGTATCCTTTTTGTGTATTTTCATGTATACTATTTGTATTATTCTTATTCCATCTTATCATTGTATTGTCTTATTGCGAGCATTTAATTGCCCATTTTTGGTGCTTAATAAAGTTTATTTGAATTTGAATTTGAATGTTTCGAACGAGAATGGGCAAGTAGGGTACTAGGATAAGGGATACACTTTGAGGTGTGATAGCATATTATTGATTGACAGTGATCAATAAATAAATACTGTTAATGTTAGAAATGGAATCCTTCTAACATAATGGGCAAGTAGGGTACTAGGATAAGGGATACAGTTTGAGGTGTGATAGCATATTATTGATTGACAGTGATCAATAAGTAAATACTATTAATGTTAGTAATGGAATCCTTCTAACATAATGGGCAAGTAGAGTACTTAGGGATACAGTATGAGCCTGTGATACCATATTATCCATTGACAGTGATCAATAAGTATTTATACTAATGGAATCCTTCTAACATCTACATTGCTCCATACTCTAAGTGTATACTAGCTGCCCAGCATGTTCCATTATGGTACTTCTTCCTATTATTTACTCTGCTTGCTGACTTTTGTTCTCCATTAATTTACTGAAATTGAAGAAGTGGATTTAGGAGCTCCCAGAGAGTCAACAAATATAACAGATCTTTTCATGATTGTCTAGAAGTAGGTCGCTGATCTCAGTGGCCTACTGTACAGCATGTATGTTCAATGCCTATCAAATCATGACAAGCCTACACCCTGCATTAAGTTATGTTAATGTCGCTATACCGAGATCTGTTAGACAAATTCTTGTACATGTACTGTAGGTGCTATGAGCTTGTTGTGGACAGTGTGCCAAAGATCACTACCAGCATATAGTTTTCTCAATTATAGCATTTTATTGAAATCTGTAAAGGGATATCTTTGTGCACTATGCTTCATTTGCCAGTACTTATACAAATACCATTGAACCTTAAAACTGTACTATATATACCTACAGTGCAGTGTGGTACAATTCATGGTAGCATTGAAGATTACTGTACGTACTACCACTGAGATCAGGAAATAATTCATCAGGAAATAACATACAAAATGCTTTACAAACTGGTCAAATTCCTCTAAAATATGTACATAGCTGTTAACATGTACATAAGTATGTAGAACCAATAATATTCTATAGACACAATTTTCAGAGCAGTCAAAACTGCTACATAAAATTTGAACAGTAAATTAATCCCTGAAGTTGTCGCCCTTCAAAACAAAATTCATGTTAAGTGTCTTTGAGTTGAATTATTAATGAATAGGTAATAATGCTGACTGAAGTATAAACTTATTGTTGATTCTTCACTCTGAGTAACATGTCCCTGTCACCTGTAGTGCCCTATGTACTGTAGCATTTAAGTCATCACTGTGTGACATTGTCATCACTGTGTGACACAAGTCATCACTGTGTGACATTTATAGTGATGTGATGTTAGTGGTAGTAGAATTTTAAAACATGCAGAGTAGTTGACAACACATTAGTAAATCGGGGTAAAAAAAAACCACAGGGTAGTTGGGGTAAAAAAAAACCCACCCCCACTACAAGTCGTGAGAAATTGAAACACATTTTTGTATGGTGTATTTGAAAACCATGGTGCCCAAGTCAATTCTGACATACTTTATTGATTGTTACTATACTTTTCCATCGGCATACCGATACTTTTAGCGCCGATTTTTCCCATACTCTAAAAATAGCTAATATTTAGGTTCTGAACACTGTCCTTTAACTTTATCCCGCAAAAAATATTAGAACTGATATAGAGGTTTTTGTTTCTTGGTTATGATAACAAGAGATGTACCTACATTAATCAGTAATGTAATTTCCCGCACGATCTGCCAGTTTTCTCGAATGACGTGGATTTTTTTTACCCCAGGGTTTAGTGTCCGTTTGGTGTAAAAAAAGACCAGTCCTATTTTCCTCCCAAAATGGTTTATATTTATCACAGAATGTTAGAACTGCTTTGATTGACACAGGGAGTACATCTTTGCTCCTCTAATTTCTACCGATATAATAATTTACATTTTTATAACGAACTGTTGCCTGTTCTTAACCTAAGTTATTGCTATGTTAGCCTAGTGTTATAGCCTAACACAATATATGTCTGCTGTATATGGTTATCTTGTTATTTTTAGAGTCCTATATTATTCTCTACCCTAAGTCCCAACCCCACAGCTGGATGTGATACTAATATATAGAATAAAACTCATAAAACATGGTCAATAATGTTTTAGGGGGTATTAAACAGTTTTGATAAAATCTTGCTTAGTCTCGGAAGGTGGGGTTTGTTTCCCGAAGTTTATCGTTTGGCAATAGGTTAATTCATGCAGAACTTGATTGAAAATGCCCAAATAAAACTTTTCTAAAGTGTGCTGAAAATATTTCTGGTGGTTTTGCACATTTTCTTTGGTAGTATGTTGTTTTAACAGTGTGGACTTTTTTTACCCCAGCAGGGTTTTTTTTAACCCCAAAAATGACTAACAGCCGGGATAAAAAAAAACCACCCCTTTTCTGGAATTTCTCCTTTACTCATTGTGATTGAAATTTTTATTATGGCTATTTAGGAAGGTATTCCCACTTGTCAACTGACAATGCTAAAATATCTACCTAAGTATCTACCTAACGAGTTTTATGTTAAACTTTAAGGAAACGTTTTTTTTTTACCCCGTCTTACTATATATGAAATTGTCTCTCCTTTTACTGTTTCAGGAGAGAGTGGCAGCAATTAGGTGAAAAATCCAAAGAGAGTTGTATGCAATCATTCTGCCATCTCTTAGATGCAGAGTGTGGTAAATTAAAACCTTACGTAGAGGCTCACAGACGAGAGAAGGAGGAACTGGAGAGGAAACGGTAAGATGAGTTGATGGAATAGATATTAGTCTATAGAATACAATTACAAACTTGTGAAAGTACAGTACTTGCTACAGTATCATGCAAGATTCTTGGTTAGGACTGCACTATTAAAATTGATCAAATTGATTAGGGTTTTTTTTTTGGGGGGGGGGGGTTGGGGCTGGAGGAGGAGGAATAGTTTCTTTTTTCTGCAAATATGTCCTTGAACAAGTTATATTGTAGTGTATACCTGAACCCTAAATCTTCCTGACTTGACACTGGCACTTGACACTGTACAAATATATATACAGATAAAGTTGTTCAGGTCTAAAAAAAGGCAGCACTTGACAAACAGGATCCATGCAAAAGCTTGCTTGCATACAGAAATACTCAAATTCCTGACGTAAGTGTCAGTCCTGCACAGCTGCTTATAGGGAGAAAGTTAAGAGAAATTCTTCCAACAACAAAGAAACAGTTGAAACCAAGGTTAGTTAACAGAGGTATCCATAACAAGCTAGTGAAATGACAAGGAATGATCCAGAGGAGAATAGTGTTAAGAATTTTAGTGTTAGCCCTGCTGTTACAGAGTACTGCCAATACTATACTATCAGAAAAAAGGGGGGGGGGGGTCTATCTACAGTATGCAGACATAAGTACTCCAATTAATAAAGATCAGAATATTTGTGAATATTTAGCTGATCAAATTATGTTATTACAGAGAATGTCATATTAAGTTACAATCCAAGAGCTGTCCTTGCTCAAGCAATATTAAAGCAACTATTTGCATAAATTTGGTTACCAATTTCCTTTGGTTTTACCAAACCTAATGAGTATCGTTTCTCAGAATAATATTGCAATTAAGCTAAAGCGCTCTCCAAGGGACATTCCTAATGTTAATTAGTTGCATATATAATCCATGATTCTGATAAATTTTGTCAACCAGTAAAGTGCCTTTTCCTTCATTATTGAAATTAATCGTAACCACGGAAACTAATGAGCTGCCTTAAGGGGGAATTGTACTTGACTAATAAGCCGGATAATTACCCAAATGGAGCACAAAATGTTACACTTGGATATAATGTAAGTCATACCAATGCTTGCCCATAGTTAAGGTATTCTAGCCGTAGGAAGGTTTACTGTACATAAGTAGTATTCATCCTCTGTGGATCTTCCTCCGTAATGGGAAATGTACATGAATAATATGCCGGAAAATTACTCAAAAGAGCACAAAATCGTACACTTGGATACAGTGTCAGTCATACCAACACTAGCCTATGTACAGTTAAGGTATTCTAGCAACAGGAAGGTTTACTATACATAAATAGTATTCATCCTCTGTGGTTCTTCCTTACAGAAGAGAAGAAGAAGAGAGATTGAGAAGAGAAGCAGAAGAATTAGAGAGACAGAGAAAAGAAGAAGAAGCCAGGAGGTTAGAGGAGGAGAAGAGGCGAACAGAGGAGCAGCAAAGGTACATCAGTGCCCCTCCTCCATATCTAAGTTACACAAAGAAGAGTCGATGTATTGCATTCATGATACTCTTGTCAAAGATGTCTCCAGTTTGACATTTTCATTTTCCCTGCTTCATGTTTATTTTTAAATGCAGATAATCTGTAGATAGTCTTCAGTGTTTGTAGCTGTAATATTATGATTGTGATGTCATAATGGTGATGATAACTAGTTGTGGCTTATTACTGTAGTACTCCTCCTTGAGGGCATCTCCCATGTATTATACAGGTTGATATGTACAGTAGATCCTAGAGAGTTATCCATCTGTCAGGCTATATTATGCTAATATTGAGTCTTCAAGATTTACAAGTCTAGTGTATTGGTTAGTTGTGTCCCATGTTTAATTTTTATTTGTTTTTTGTCTTTGCTAAGAGGGATAGTAAACTCCGTGCTACAGTTTTGATTTTTTAATTCTCGTTTAAGTATGTATACACTAGATCTGCATCTCCTGCAAGGTCAACATAATTTAGGATGCCAGATTCGTGTTTTCTTAAAAAAAATTAATTCAAATCTTGTTTGGTTAACATAATGTTAGATAATATTTTGAGGTAGCTGTGTAAACATTAAAGGGAGAGGAGATGGAAAGGTGTCAGAAAGTTTCAACTATTCTAAAATATGTCTGATAAGATATAAAGGTTGCACAGTACAACAGTTACTGGGGCAGGAGGGTTTACTGTAGCAGTGAGTATATGTTCTCCTGTAAGCTAGGTAATGTAAGCTTTAGTTAGTACAGAGACTGTTTCAGGAATTATTTCTGTATACCTGATTTCTAGGTGTACTTTTTTGTTTTTTGTATTTAAACTTTCTTAAATTGAGGGTAAGTCATTAAACTTGTCCAAGCGAATGTTCCTCACTCACGAAAGAATGAAAGTTGGTTAGAAATGAAAACAAGAAAACAAAAGTAAGCTCATTTTATAATGAAGTTATTGTTATCATTTAAATACATGTAGTAATAATTATCTTTGTATTGTGTTGTTGTTGGTTTTGTTTTGCTGATTGGATTAACAACATATTTGTGATATTTTCTCTCTTCCAGGTTACAATACAAAGAAGCAATCTATCAACATTTGTTACCACAGATTCAACCTTTAGCAGCTCAGCAATATCCTAATAATCCAGAACAGGTAGGATGAGAATTATGTCTGTTACAGATGTGACTTAAAACCTTTGTTCCTTGGATTTCAATCAATTTATTTTCTGCCACGGGAAAATCTGGTGATGTCTTCAATATTTATTTCAAATGCGCAAGTATATATATATGCGTTAATCCAATAAACAACTCTCCACATTCAATAACTGTTGCTGCAGACTCCAGCCTATGCATGACACAGATCTATGTGTGAACATGATAAATTTTTTAGCACTAAAAACACTTTTCAGAATTGTAATGGATTCATCTATATTTCTCATAACAGAAGTTAAGTAGTTTGCCACCTTTACACTGCATATTTCATGTACATATGGTAAATACTTGAAAATTGTGCCTTTTGAAACTAAAAATTCAAGGATTTGTTTTGCACTTGGTATGTAAATGGAAAGCGCCACTTATAATCCTGGCTTCTGAATTGCCTCATTTTTTATTCCCTGCCGGAGGCAAAAGGAAACTTTGCAATGGTGATGGCGTGCGTATGTGTGTATATATGTGACACTTGCTTGCAAACATGGTAACTCAAAAGTTTGTGGTGGATTAACTTCATACTTGGTATGTGGATACGTCTTTTTAAGTACAAGAAGCCTACTGTTTTCTGTATGTGACACTTGCTCGTAGATGCTCTAACTTCTGAAGGATAACTGGGGTACATTTCATATTTGGGATTAAGGTTCCCCTTAGCTAGAAGTGGTGTGGGATTGTAGTTGGTATTGTTCATAGGTCAGTTGAGGTCAGCAAGGGTCAAAGTCTGGAAAAAACATTGTTCACACAATATCTAAAGAGGTGGAAGTTGCAGGGAGTTCAAACTTGGTGTGTAGCTTGCCGTTGGTGAGTAGAAGATCTGTAGTGTGTTTTATGAATATCAAAGGTCATTTGAGGTCAACAGTGGGAAAAAATCTTGTAAATAATGTATCTCAAGGAAGGTCACCAGTTTAGTTCTAAAATGTGGCATGTGGATTTCCTGAATCAGTTCAGCAAACCATATTGTTTTTGGTGGAGGTCAACGGTCATTTGGGTCAGCAGAGGGCAAAATGTGAATATGTCAAAAGTGCTCTATCTCCAGAACCAGAACATGAAAGGAGCTCATATACGCATGGTATGATAGCCTTGTGTATTGTATAGTTTATACACAACTTGATGTAGGTCAGAGTTCATTTAGGTAACCAGGTGTCAAAACCTGTTTTAACAAGTACATTATCAATCAAAACAGAACCCTGATTAGACTGTTAATATATTCAAAATATGTTCAAAAGCCCTGAATAAGTTCAATTTTACCTGTTTGTCCTTCCATTCTTAGTTCTGCTTTAACTGGACTATGCAGAGATTCTACAAATGTAAAGGAATCCCAGATTATTCAATAATGTTGTAGCCTGTGATTCACATTAAAACATCTTGTTGCACTTAGCAACAAATATTGAGACTTCCAGTTACCTTCAAGTTACCCTCAAGTTTGTTTGGTTTTCTATTGGATTTTTACCTTGGACAAAATACTTGTTTCTGGATGAGCATTTCATGGCCATCATCCTTGAAACAGAGAACCACCAAAATGTAAAATATCATGACCCGAAATTTCCCGTGGAAGAGATGGTCACCTTGTTATATGTGATGTCACAATGTGATCATTATTGTTTCACTCAGGGTCTGTGTGCAGGGTCTGTCTGCAGGGTATGTGTGCAGTGTATGTGTGCAGGGTCTGTGTGCAGGGTCTGTGTGCGGTGTCTGTGTGCAGTGTATGTGTGCAGGGTCTGTGTGCAGGGTCTGTGTGCAGGGTCTGTGTGCAGGGTCTGTGTGCAGGGTCTGTGTGCAGGTCTGTGTGCAGGGTCTGTGTGCAGGGTATGTGTGCAGGGTCTGTGTGCAGGGTCTGTGTGCAGGGTCTGTGTGCAGGGTCTGTGTGCACCTCTTATAGGCATAATGAAAGTCTCAGAATCTATTTTGTTTCAACCATTTGGAATATATAAAAACTTTTCAGACTAAACTGGACAGTGCTTTATTTGTGGAAAACTTCTCTTTCTTCAAACTGGTTTTCTCTTGTTCTCATTGCAGCAACAAGCATACACACAACAGTTGCAGGAATACTACTACCAACAGTATTTACAACAATTAAAACAACAGCAGGGCTCTACACAGATGGAGAACCCTGATGATAATGCTAATGGTAGGTATTCTTTCCCTGCCACTCCTCCCTCTGTTATTTCTGTATTTATAATAACATTTACAGCCTACCTGTACTAAAAATCCCTTAAACTGTGGTAAATATGCCAGAATTAATTATTGTTGATATGCAAGCAAGTCATCCATGAGGAGTAGGATGCTAACCTCCACCATTATCAATTATTAATCAGAGCTTTATTGCTATTCAGTTGTATGTTGAATGGTCCAACTAAATGCACATTGGCAGCTGTTAGATATATTGTGACAGGTGTGTTTTATTGAATCCAGCAATAGCAATGTGTTTGCTATTAAATACTAGCCCATGGAACTATACACAAAAATATATATAGCAAAAATCAGAGAGGTTAGTTTGCAGTAAAGGTGGATTCATTTAAACGAAAATGAAAATTTTAATTTCATTTTGCTGGTGGCATTTTATGATTAAAGCAGATTAATTCTAGAATTGATTGTGGTTAATCTCTCCTACTTTTAAGTACTCAAGTCCAAGAACTTTGCAGTTTATAAGCTTGGCTTGTTTGCTTTCTCCTCAAATGATAAAGAAAATGTCAAAAGCCTTGAAATACCAGATTTACATTTGTCGATTATTCATATTGACATGAAAAGGTGTCTACTTGACAACATTTCACTTAAAAATGAGAGCTTTTATTTATAGAAGACTAAAGTTAATAATCAAGATGAATGTCTTAGGCTGGTCAATTGCAGTTATATTTTGAAAACTACTTGGTAGGTTTTGATATGGTACATTGTGTTATTTTCAAGTAGCCATTTGTGCTTGTTACCAACACTGCAATCGTAAATAACATACAAGTAAGGCACCCGTATACATGATAAGGTCAAACATAGGTCAATATCATCTCATTAATAACTGATTCTGAAAATGTTGTCACACAGAGGCCTTTTCATATTAGTATAAATGTCATGCAAACAGAATAAGAGAAATGTTAAGTTGGGTTTTTTTCATGTTTTTTTTTTTTATAAAAGCTAGAGTCAACAATAGCCCATGAAGATTGACATAAGTCAAGAGCTAAAATAGGCTGTGAGGCACTATAAGAGAAATCCACATGGGCCAATCAGTGGTTCACAGCAGCTTAGGAATTACTGACGGGTGGGGGGTCGCTGGCCCCCTCACCCCAGAAGCACACCTAAGCGGTGCGGTGGGAGGTGTGCACTATACATGACCTAAACTGAAAGCATCCGGAGATTCAGAACAGTTCGGGCATCCAGATGGCAGATGAACACCTCTCGGTCAAGGTGATCAGTGCCTATAAAATACACCACCCACTCCCCATCTAGTATGTTTTGAGTATGTTTTTTTTTTTTTTTTTACTGTTTCAAACTTATTGGGAATTCATCTTGGTCTGTAAAGGTCATGAAATTTGTATAGTATGATCCATATATCTCTATTTTGGCAATTTTGTTTAATTTTTTTATACAGGAGTGGCTGATGGTGTAGATGGATTGGCACAGAACTTTCAAAACATTCAATTAGGGGATCTCCCTGTCAATGGAACCAGCAATCCCTTACACAATGGTCCCACTCAAGGACCAGATGGTGCAGTCAATGGCAATGGCAATGGCAATGGTAGGTACATGTTACATCATCAGGGTATTGTTAATGTTAAGTAAGGATATTAAAGCATTTAAACCAAAGACAGGTATTACAAGAACCAGCAATCCCTTACACAATGGTCCCACTCAAGGACCAGATGGTGCAGTCAATGGCAATGGTAAGTACATGTTACATCATGGATCCTCATCAGGGTATTGTTAATGTTAAGTAAGGATATTAAAGCATTAAACCAAAGACAGGTATTACAAATCTAACCTTGATGTTCATAAAACATTAAAGTCAATGATAGGAAGCCTGCAATCACTTTAGCTGACTGGGGTACAGGTTGGCTGATTAGCAGAAGTAGTTAAAACATATGGCCACGCTTTGTCTACAAATAGCTAGTCATTGTTGTAAGAAAAGATCTGCTCACCCATTTTAGATGTCTAACCATGTAGTTATTAAGTTTTACACTGAATCATTTCGTTGACAGCAACAGGGTGGCAGTTTCAGCACCACTGCTGCTCCTCATCCAAACCCTCTCCCACCCCCCCACCCCTCCACCTCCATCCTCTGGGTTCCTGCAGATGCTTTGGTCAGATCTTCCCAGGCAGGTTTTTCTATGTTTTCTGCTTCCAGATGAGGTCAAATTTGTTATTTATTTTCATAATTTTTCAGACGAGAACCTTCCAGATATTGCCAAAGCCTCTAGTTGGACTCATACTGATATTGTCAAGTTTAAATCCCAGTTGGCTAAAGACTCTGAGTCAGTGATTAAAGTCGGACACGGAGAGACGGTAACAGTTCGAGTCCCCACGCATAATGAGGGTAAATACATCTTCTGGGAGTTTGCCACAGACTACTATGACATAGGGTTTGGCTTGTACTTTGAGTGGTCGGAGTCAGCCAGCAATGCAATCAGTGTTCATGTCAGTGATTCGAGTGAAGATGAAGAGGACTTTAAGGATGACGAAGAAGGTAAGATCCATCCTTCCAGATGTAGCCATTCCATCAGATTAAAAGATCTTGGATTCCCCTCATGCTACTTCCAAGCCCTCGTGTTTAGTGGGTAGAGCAAACATAAATGCAAAAGGATAATAAATTCCAAGCCCTCGTGTTTAGTGGGTAGAGCAAACATAAATGCAAAAGGATAATAAATTCCAAGCCCTCGTGTTTAGTGGGTAGAGCAAACATTAATGCAAAAAGGATAATAAATTCCAAGCCCTCGTGTTTAGTGGGTAGAGCAAACATTAATGCAAAAGCATAATAAATTCCACTCTCTCCAAAGTTATGATGCATAGTAAGGGTGCCTAGCTAGAGTGCATAAGCATTTAGCGGGAAGGGGGTATAAATTGCTTCAGCTAAATATGTTTACACAATTTCTATACCATTTACAATCCCATCTGCAATTTGGGCCAAAATACGCAAATGATACAACAATGCCTTTAGCATTCCTCATATGCTGTAAAAAGGAACATGTTTAGAGGATAAACATACTACTACTTGGGAGGTCTTGACACTTTCTTAGTTACGATATTATCTGCTATAAATGTTATAGTTATTGTTTTTGTAGTGTAAGGGCGTTCATCTGGTCAAAAAGCATTCATTTAGTTGAAAGCATGTTCATTTTGTGATGACTGTTTGAATGACTGTAAGAGTTATTGAACTTAAGTATACAAGCCAAGTTCTTGTTGACAGCTAACCTCAAACACTCAATGCATCAATTTTCAGCTTTAGGTTTGCATACTTAGGCAGGGAAGTATTGTTTGTTTTGGAGATTAATCCTGTTATGAACTGTTAGAGATTTTGTCCTCTGCTGGTTCTGAGTTGTTAGGAACACTGGCTGTAATTTTACGTTTTTAGAAACTTGATTTTATTTATAAAAGTTAACATTTATCGGTACTTTTTGAAAGTTTGTGTAGGTTTAATTTACCCTGAGATGTTTCTTTAATCTATAGGTGGAGACCCAGAACGAGGCTCTAAGAATGACGGTCCACCCCTGGATGAAGTGATCGCCATCTATCGCAGAGATTGTCATCAAGAGGTCTATGCTGGCTGCCACAAGTATCCTGGACGGGGCGTTTATCTTCTGAAATTTGACAACTCTTATTCTCTGTTTCGATCAAAGACTCTTTACTACCGGGTTTACTATACAAAGGACGATCCAACATAAAACCAGCGTCGGCTGCTACCCAGAGAGATAATTAATGTGAACCACTAAAGTTGATGTATGCTTCAATTACTTCAAGTTAAATCTAACAGTATGTATTGTCCTTGCAGATAGATATTGAATGATTATAATAGTAATAAAGGTCCTTTGAAGGGATTTTACAGGCAAACCTCTCCAACAAGATATCATAGCCAACACTTTAACTGTACACCCTGACAGATGTTTGTTTCATTACCAGTGTTTGTATTGGTTAGTGTACCGTCTTGGCACTTTTTTATTTTTATTATCATTATTATTATAGTTAAAGCCAGTATGTAGTTAGATAATTTGAAGTAAACATGCAATGAACAGTGCTTTGTTTTGTTTGTGTATGCACAGAGATATTTTAGGCAAAACTTTAATAAATCTGTTAGTCACGAGCTAGCATAGAAAAAGTGTGTGTTGTATGACAGCTGCCAACTTGTACATCAATCTGCTCACACCTTGCAATGCTTTGTGTAAAAGTTAACGTGTGTTTGCCCTTACTAAAATACTGGTGTGGGATAAGCAAGGGGGGGGGGGCGGATTGGGGAGATGAATGGAGGTGATCCTAGTCAGTGGTTTATCTTACACATATACAACAAGCACTTGTGAAGTCAGAGTATGATAGATCGATAGCTCTGTTCATACATTTGTTGTTGTCAAATAAATATGATCGGATGTTATAAAGAAGTTGATTGAAAACAAGTGACATCTCATAAATGGTGATGAGTTCTATGGTGCAGAGCAGAACAGTACAAAAACACATGTGGTTTGAAATGAATTCCTAGGTGTAGAGCACTATAGGAACAAACCATTACATTCTTTGGAATTAATTCAATGGTGCAACCCAGAATAGTAGAAAGACTGTTGGGGTTCGGAAATAGCCGAAATGTAACTGAAAACTTATTAATATTTGTATAAACCACTTTCACTTTCAGATGCAGCCTGTTGATGCATTCAAGTAGACCATTGCTCATGTGGCTTTGGACTAATTTAAAGGGTTTATGACCCATTTCATATATTAGTTTGTTCTTGAATAGTTTGATGGATTATATATAAAAGGGGAAAAGAATGTAAAAGAAGTTTCAACAGACTTCAAGATTGAGTCTGGTGTGAGTTTTCGTACAACTAGATCTAGCTAACTAGAATCATCATCTTGAAATAAGCTTAGATTTGTATTTGAGTTGATTCTCCCTGCCAGTCTTAGCCCACCAATGTTTAGAGTAGTTCTCCATTCAAATTTGTGAGATTTATGAGATGAAATCTGATATGTTTACGTGTTTGTATTTGTCCAAAGCTTTTTCGTTCTCTCAATTGTTTGGTTATAACCTGTCTAAACTGTAGAATCAGTCTAGCTTCGAGTTGAGTTCCTGAGAATGTTCTAAGAGGGATTTACAAATAAAAATGTGATATGAATCATGGAAACTATTAAAAAGTTAAAAAGTAATTTATTAGTAAGCATATAATGGCCAGTGGCATAGCAAGGAGCAGCCCGGCCTCTGTGCAGCAATAAGAATGGGCCCCAAGGAGAGTACTGATTTACCACAGCCTAATGATGGTTTGGGCTTGAGTGGGGAGTTTATACTTGGCATCACTCTGATGTCATGGTATGGCAAGCTGTGCTTTCTTTGTTAAGGACAGGGTTTCGTTTGAGTTTCCAGTTTGGTGGGTATCGTCAGAGGATATTTAGTACTGTGCTGAACAGTATTCAAATCAAAAGAAAATGAATAAAATCTTCTGATTTTGAAACTTGTCTTCAGCTGATTGGTAGTCATATATCTTCAGTCCTTTACACTGGGCCGGCCAGCCTAGCTATGCCACTGTACACAGAGATATATCTTATGAAAATGATACGTCTTACGAAAAGAGAAAACCAGCCATTTCATGTAGCAATTTCTGTTCAAGTGTCTGATTTTAAATTCATAGAATGTACATAATCTATTATCTATGAGTGTTACATGGAAAAGAAATTATTCAGATGTGACATTGCTGTGTAATGCTTTTATCTATCTGCATATCACATGAGTTTTCTTTGTACCACTAGAGTAAATAAATTTACACTAAAACCAGGCAAATGAAAGTACAAATATGAAAGGGGAAATAATATAAAGAAGTACCAAATTAAATATTTTTCAACTTTTTTTTTTCCATGAAAAAAGTTTCCAAGTATTGCAGGAGATGAAAGCACTCCAAGTGTAACATTCATGGTTATTTTGGTGTTCCAGCTGATTGGTGGTCATATCTTTCGGTCCTTGACACTGGGCCCTGGGAGCTCACACCCGCCTAGCTACGCCACTGTATACAGAGAGATATGTCATATCTTTCGGTCCTTGACACTGGGCCATGGGAGCTTGCACCAGCCTAGCTACACCATTGTATACAGAGATATGTCTTATGAAAAAGACAGTTTGCTGAAAAGAGTAAACCAGCTATTTTACTCAGCATTTTCCGTTCAAATGTCTGATTTTAAGTTCATAGAATGTACATAATCTAGTATCTATGACATGGAAATGACATTATTATTCAGATGTGACCTTGTTATGTGTAATTTTATCTAATTGCATATCACATGAGGTTTCTTCTCCTTGTACCTCAAGAGTAAACTAAATTTACACTAAAACCAGGCAAATGAAAGCAAGTAAAGGAAAAGGAAACTAATATAAAAAAGTACAAAATTAAGGTATTTTCAAATTTTCTTTCAATGAAAATTTAAAGTTTCACAGAAGAGATTACAATTTAATTTGTTTAATCATTTTAAAAGCATTTAAGGAGTATATTGCATTTTTGTATCACCCCAAAGTTACCCCTGCATACCATTAATTGTGATCCTTACGTTATTCCAAACATGTACCTAACATATTTTGCGAAAAACTGTCTCAAATCATACAAAATCTAGCAAAAAGGATGAACATTTTCATCAGCAAAATGGCTAATTATCCAACAATAAGCCATGCCTAAAAAAGGTTCTCTCTACTACATATGCATAAAGGTCAAGTCCGGTTGCTTCAGTACTGCGCAATACGTCTTACTGACTGTCGCATATACTGTATAAGTGTGCAAACAATATATTTATGTATGTACACTGTACAGCGCATTATAGTCATATATGAACATTATTAAATTAGCTCACATATTGTGTTGAAAGTTTATTTAGCAACACTTACTGGCTTTTCAATTAGAAATTAGACCCATCAAATGTAAAATGAAACTTAACTGTACAATACCAACAAAAATCATGACTAAAACTATCATTAGTTTACCGAAAATCCAAGCTCAAAGTTGGCAATGACCATAACGTGTTGTCAAGGACGTGTCAGACAAAACCCACTGATTGATCAATTTGAACCATAAGTTATATTGAAATTTTGAGAACAGTTGGCGATAGTTTCAGAACATACCATGGATTATGTTGAGACCTTAGGACTAAAGCATAAGTCTAGTTTATTATTTATTGTATTTATACGCCTTGCATTTGCCATGACTGATTCTTTAACAAGCATCTAATACACCAACTAACGTTACTCATTACTACACTAATAGTACGTACTGGCTGCCAAGGGCGTAGGAACCGGTGGGGCTGGGGGGGCGCCAGCCCCCCCAGTGAAAAATATGGTGGGGCGGAAGTATCATTCCGCCCCCCCGCTCCGCAAGTCAGAAAACCCCTTTTTCATTTCCAAATGAGAAAAAAATCTCATTTGGAGCACCAAATTGCATCTAAGGCCAGGTGAAAATGCAAAATTATTTACAAAATGGAGTGGGTGTTGAAGTGTGCTGTATTGCACCAAATTGCATCTGAGGCCACCTGGAAATGCAAAAAAATTCCAAAAAAAGACCCCTCCCCCAGGCCGGCCATCAGTCTTCAGCCCCCCCACTCAAAAGTACTTTCCTACGCCACTGCTGGCTGCATATAATGTACCTAAGATTTGCCTTTGTTATGCTAGCTAGCTCATTCATGTTAACGAAAGCTTCAATACGCGTTCATGAATTATTGTATACGTCTATTCAGAGCTTCTTTTCTTCTTTTGGAGGTTTTGATTGGGTGACTTTAAAATATGAATAAGAAAGGATGTGGTTTGCATGCATTATTGTTTGGGCCAACAAAATGGTCAATTTTTACGAAAACGTTAATTACTCATTAATTCGGTTCACCGAGTAAAAATTCTATCACAGTAACCTCACTTTCTTGAATCGCAAGTTACTGATATGTAAATGAATGTAAGTGACAATGGAATGCTAAAAATTCCAGATAAATGCAATATGGACCTTTAAAGGGGAGTGGGGGAAGTGTTAATTTATGTTTGTTTAGCTTTACTGTGTGTATATATATATATTGCACTAAGGAAAGAAGGTTGAATTGATATGGTCTACAATAAATATAAGTAGATATTGTTGATGTACACTTGAAAGTACCTAAGGTATGCTGGTCTGGTCTCATTTATAACTAAAAACAGTGCATGGTATTGACACTGACAAAAGAATAAACATGTGTCCATGAACAGGACTGAATAAAGCAGTTAGCCAACTTTTAATAGTAGATTCTGGAAGAATATGAACAGTCTAAAACAATTTAAAACATATCATAACATTGTCTCGATGATTCATGAACTGAGAGCATCTTATCAAGCATAGTTTTGCCCTTCTCATGGATTCATTCTTGTGAGCCCTACTGTTACTAACAGCTCTCATTAACTTTGCAACATATTCTAATATGTAGACAGCCCAGGCTATGTCATTGCTAGTATGTATGGTGAGATAGCCTAGGCTATGTCATTGCTAGTATGTATAGTGAGAAAGCCTAGGCTATGTCATTGCTAGTATGTATAGTGAGACAGCCTAGGCTATGTCATTGCTAGTATGTATAGTGAGACAGCCTAGGCTATGTCATTGCATCTATTTACATACTCAGACAGGCACACTTGGAGGAGTCTCAGATGAATAATGCAATGATTCAAGGAATTCCTTTGCCTTCTGAATTAAACAAGTACTCTTTGTATGTAAAACAGTTGGCGTAAGTGAATTGGAAGTAATTAAGTTTGCAGACAGCTATCTATGGCCAAAACTTCTCTGAGGATACTAAGAAGCAAACAAATTGTCTTCATGTTACTGTAGTAGTGATATAAACAGAGCTTTTTCTAATCGCCAAAATGTACAAATATTAATGATGTGTGATGTCATGAAATGTGACCCTGCGAATCCTGTCCTTCTGAATAGGCCAAAGAAATACTATGTACACATTTATAGTCACTGCCAACTATTAATATCACCATAGTTACCAGTTTGATTCTTGATTACTCTTTCCTTGAGGCTATTAATTCTTGCAATTATTATCCAGGGAGCAACATTACGTTGGCCATATAGTTGATTCCTATTTTTTTGTCGGTCTTCAAGAGTTGTTTGAATTTTATTCTCCTTTCATCTGCTGTGCAGAATATACAATTCCTGTGTAACAGTTTCCGGTCAGTTCAAATAATAATTGCATGAGTTTACAAGATGAATCCGATGAGCATATCTGTCCTTTCAACTCATAATGAATAGTAAAGACCAAATCAAGTGGTTGACTTATTTTATCGATGCAGGTAATTGTTCAGTTAGAAATAAGGCCAAAAATGTGAGAGAGAAAAGAAATAAATTGGTTCTTGTACAACTTGGTCTTTGGTAGTAACTTGAAATATACTGAGATTTTTGTTACATTTAGATAAATGTTCATTCATTTTTTTCATTCTTCTTTTAAGCTGGTTTTATAAATGAAATGTGAGATTATACATCTGTAACTCTTGAGCCACTGAATTTGTGCTTTGTTTACAGACATATCTGTATTATATGAATTGCTAAGCCTGTAAAATACAATACAAGTATTGGAAATTCATTCTTTTTCTGGTTCTTCATTTTTCTCAATTGAGTTAACTGGCCACAAGTTGTTTTTGGTAAACTGATTACCTGATTGGTTAAAGGATATCTTTAGGTAGAATCAGTGGGTCTTGATATGTTTCTGTAGCTAGCTCCTCTAGATTTCAAGATATTAACTATTTATGATTAAAACTATGCTAAGTCTCTGGAATGCTTCTTAAAATGCTACTCTATCAAAGACAACATGGGCTTTTTTTTGGGGGGGGGGGGTGGGGTGCATCCTTGAATGACATTCAACACAATTTGTCCTTCACACATTTGTAAAACATTGTGATCATGTGATATGAGGCCAAGAAGGTCGTCTTAGTCTCATTGAGTTTTGAGTTGCAGGAACTAATGGTCTGTGTATAATAGACTATATAATCCAGGCACTTCAATTGATTCATCGCAGCAGCTGTTTAAAGGGTCATGTCTCAACAATTGTAAAGAAAACCAACCTCGGACTTAAAGCAGTGTTTCATATATGAACATATGAACAATTTTTTTTTTTAACAATGTTACATTAATGTAATACACCTCAACAAAGGGTGTTGATTGTTAAAACACACACCAAAGCTTAGCCTATAGACTTACAACACTTACATGATTGATGTACCCAGGCCAGGCGCGTAGCCGAAGGGGGCAGCCGCCTTGAGCATATTTTTAAATTTGTTTTTTAATGTTTTTATGATATCGCTAGTAATTTCACAAGAGAAAATGCTAAGATGCAACTTACAAGGCCTGGGAAGTGCCATTTCCAGCGATCTGGGAGGCATTTTCAGCCAAAATTTTCTTGTACGCTTCGCGGCAACCATGGTGGCGCTACGCTTAGATAGTATGCAATGCTGTATCTACGGCTCTGAAAATTTTTCTACATTTTCGCCACCCCCTTGGCAAATTCCTGGCTACGCGCCTGACCCAGGCCTAACATAGTTTGTATATTAACATTACAGTGGAGTTCTTTTCATTTACCAGGGTAAGCCAAGCCAAAGCTCATTGCAAATTTTTGGTGAGAGAAATGTATTTCATTGTTTGAAACATTGTCATAATTAGTTCAGTTAATTATATAGTGATGTATGTAATAATTATAGAAACCATATGGCATTAGGTTGAAGAAATAAAAAACCTTCTTGACTGCTCCCATGAAGGTAATTCGTCATGTTGTAGTTATGGAATCAGTAAACACTGAAATAAAAGTCCCATAACCCTTCCCTTTAAAAGAAAAGGTCGTATCATTTTCTAATATTTTTGTGCGACATCTTACTGTGTCAAAAGTAACTGGCCAGGCTGGGAAATCTCCTTATTTACATGAACTTCCTGACCAAATAAAAACTTGCTTTGATGGAGATTGACTTCATTGAAGGAAACCCAAGCACATTATCTTTGTTTTATATTAGAAATATACTTGTGATTACAAGTGAGAGCTTCCTCCATCCCCTCCCTACCAAAAGCAAAAAAGTAAATAAACCTGCACACGAGAGCAAAAAAAACCCCACCTCATTATCATCTATATGCAGTGTTTGAGATACTAAAGCTCAAAAGACATGATATAGTTGTAAGTGGAGGTTAAACCTTAACTGTTTATAATGATATTTTCATGGTGAAAACAAATAGCTCATTTACTCGCCAGTTTGGTGTACCCTCCCCAAAACCTACATTCAGCGTGTTCAAAATCGTTGTGTACGTAATATAATATACAGTCGCTCACGGAGTGTTTATGCTCTTTGTAAATGTTACGTTTTAGCTCCAAATGAAAAAACAATCCTTTGAGATTGAGTTGGATTCTAAAAAAACTTCTTCACGCAAAACCGAAACGTTGAAGTTACAGAAGGTTCTAGCATCGTCTGCAGCTGTGGTCACAATTTGCAAAATCAATAGAAACGGCTGTGGTACATAGTCTAGACAAACCAGGTACTGTTGTGTTTTGTCAACAATAGAGCATCGTGGAACTACAACAAACACATAACTGACAAGTACTGTACCGCAAGTGCAACTGCAATTTCATGCTCAACTTTCGAGAAGACAAAACATCGTGAAAAGTTAGGAAAATGGCATCTAATGAGGCTTTGAAAGATCTTGACATCACTAACGAAGAACTTGGTCGGTTGCAGAAGGCATTGAAAGATGAAAAGTTCCGTAAAATGTTTGTCGAATACGCTGAGGAAATTAGCAACCCGGAAAATCGGAAACGGTATGAAGATGAGATAGCGGAGTTGGAAAGAAATCGAGGTATGGACGTCAAATTTATCAACCCTGAACCAGCGTTCGTTCTTAAAACAGGTGTTGATGGGGATAAGAAAGCTTTCATCAATTGCTGCAAAAATGAAAACATAGGTAAGCCAGAATCTAAGTTTACAGAGCAGAATGGCCATTCAGGTTACCAGTGGTCTATCCCACACAGTTTATCTCCTAGTAGAGAAGATGTTGATAAAGAGGGTAAGAAATGTACAGTATTCGACTGTGTCTTTCACCCGGACTGTTTCACAGCAGCTGAAAAAGACCCTCGATTTCACAACATGATTAAAGATACAGCAATGGATGGAATTGAAAGAGAATTCAAAGTAAAATTGGACAGAAATAATGTAAAGCGATTGCAGAACATGAAATACAAAGGCAGAATGTCCACTACAGTCATTCGAACTGCAAATTCCGAGGGTCCATCAGCCAAGGTCGATGGTGTGTCTGCCCATGACTTGCCTTATCCATATGAAAGTCCAAGCACAGATATCAACGCTAATAAAACTGTTAAAGCAGATAGCTTATCTTCCAGAAAGGAAGGTGCTCAGTGCAAAGGAACGTTAAAAAATGGGGGAAATGTAGGTAGTAATGTTAAAATTGTTGGTCCAACAACACCTCAGTACACGATGACCCACCGTGGTGTCTTGGACATGCAGCAATTTGTCAATGCACCTGATTCAAGACCATCAACTCGCCCACAAGAGCTGGTAGTACGTATCGATCTGCCTCTCCTTAAATCGGCAAGTGGCATACAACTTGATGTCTTTGAGAAACGGCTTTATCTAGAGAGCACTAAACCAGCAGCTTACAGGTTGGATATCCCCTTACCATTCCCTGTTGATGAAGACAATGGGAGTGCCAAGTTTGACAAAAGCAAATCATGCATGGTTGTTACCCTTCCTGTCCAACCACCAGACATACCAGCTTTACCATCCTTTGCACCTTTGAATGATGACAAGCCATTGGTAGAGGAAATGATTGATGGGAACAGCAGGGAGGAAAATAAAGTGGCGAAAAAGATCAGCTCCTCAACTAGTGAAGAAGCAGCACAAAATGAAAACGCTTGCATTGTTGCTGGGAATCCAAAGCAAGAAAATTATAAAAACTCTCCAAGTGAAACAAAGCAAACTGAAATCATAGAGGGATCTACAATGCCTCAAGAAGACCATGAATTGAACAAGCAAACTGTTGAGGTAGAAAAGGATACAAATTCCCTTAAAGAGACTTTTCTTTTGCCAGAATTTTCTTTTCATCAAAGTGATCGTTCAATTTCAGTAATTATGGAAGTTCCTTCAGTAATGCCTGCAACTGTGGAAACTCAATTGTCCAAAGATGGAAGAGATTGTTGGATTCATTTTCGAGCCACAAAGGCAAATGATGAAGAAGAAGCCCTCTATGGCCTACAGCTGACTTTTCCTGATGGTTCAAAGATGGGCTCTGTTACCTACAATGTCAGCAGCTGTAACCTGGTCATAGTACTCCATAAAGAAGAAGGATTTATCAGAGAATTGCAGTCCTTCCAAGCTGGACCAAGTAAAGGAAACTTACAGGTAAATGTAATTGCAAGGGAGATACCATTTTATTTGTAATCTTTGTTGCTGTAGCAATACATTTCTGTTGATTACCATGATGAAATCATACTAGACTCAAAAAAGATGACATTTGTGAATCTGGAGTTTTATATGACAGGTGATGAATTTAACCAATTTCATCTCAAAACCGTCCTTTTCAGGAGAATTAAATATGTTGTAAACACATTCTCGGACTGACCAGAAACTCTTGTGGAGTGGGGGGGGGGGAGCATTAGTAAACTAAGGACAAAACATAAATTTCCAGATCTGTGAAGTGGTTGGATGAATCAAGCTTGTTCAAGCAATCTCTTCATTTCTTTGAAGCTAAGAAGTATAGTGTAGCCCCTTAAATTTCTGTTAGGGGACAAACTGCTATGTTCAAGCCTTTTAGCTAGGTAATATAATTCTCATTAAACATCACATTTGATTTATGATATCATTTATTGCTGCACACTCTCTTGTCTGTTGTTAGTGTTAATATTTTTCAAATTTCCATGACAGCTCACATACAGTATGGTGTTGAACCTCTTCGGCTTCTTGAGACAGTACTTTGAATTCTAGCCCTACATGAAATCAGTGGGTTTCTACTGAAAGAAGTGTTTTTTCTTTTCTTTTCATCATCAGTTTCACTTCTTTCATTTTATAGTTCCTTGCCAAAGGCAAAAGGAATCTATATGATGGTGATGGCATGTATGTGTGTGTTAGTTTACTGTAGTGTGTGTGCGTGGGTGTATATGTGACGCTGCTTGTGAACACAATATCTCAAGAAGCGTAATCTTGATGAATCTCATACTTGGCATGTGGATGCCCCATACTGAGTACATGAATCGTATTGCTTTTGGTGGAGGTCAAAGGTCATTTGGGATAACCAGAGGTCAAACTGTGAAAGCCTTGTGAACAGGATATCTCACAAAGCGGAACTCATACTTGGTGTGTGGGTGCCCTGCATTGAGTAGAAGAACCCTGTTGTTTTTGGCAGAGGTCAAATGTCATATGAGGTCATAGAGGTCAAATGGTGAGAACCTTGTGTTCAAACAAGAAAACATGTCTGGATCCTATATCTGGCATGTACAGTAATGCCAAAACTTAATGTAAGAAACTGATTAATGACCATGTTAACATAACATCAATCCATTACATTTTCTATTATTAAGTTATTAATAACGTGGTGAGTACAACAACCCTATTCAAAATGGTGGAGATCAGAGGTCAAACTGTGAGTGCCTTGTAAACATGATATCTCAGAGGTAAAACTTTGATGACTCGTCCTGTGATTCATTTTTCACAAACCTGTCAGTCAATGCCCATAGATCTTAAACATTCTATATCTAAGTCAAGTGTAAACACAGTGTAACTTCACAATGAGGATGTGTCAATTTGAAACCACAGTACTTAAATATATTTCCTATGGGCAAGGAATCACTTAGCCTTTCGGCCTTCTGGTCTTTCTTTTGATTCACAGATGAAGAAATTTACAACACAAAGTAGCATCGAGAAATGCATTGATGACCTAGAACTGGACAACCAGAAGCAAGAAAAAGAACCCAAAGAAACTGAATTGAAGTCAGTAAAAGTCATTCCAAGTGATGATGGGACAAATCCCAGCAATCTGGATGTTGAGTTTGAGGTAAACATGCCATTTTCAAAGTGATTTTACTCAGTTCATATTTCATAGACTTACTTCAAAAGGCCATCACTTTAGTCCCAAATATGCCAGGAAATTGAACTCCTGCTAAAAGTTGATTGAGCCTTCATTGTCCCTTAGAAATTATCTACCTTTATGAGTTATGCAATAACACAACCCAAAGTACTGTCTCTGAGGTTATTTGAATTAAATTAAAAGCTTCAGGGCAGTATTTATGAGAACTTGAAGCAACTTTTAGCATGATAAACCCCAATGACCTCTTAGGACTATGAAATATGTAGTTTTTTAGTTGGATCTAATTGTGAAAAGATTCTACTTAAACAAGAGATGAAGCATCCCTTGCTCCCCCAAAACACATAACCATCCAGTGGCCAGGTAGGACCATACCCCTCCCCTCCACCTTTATTGTCAGTCAGGGGTAAATGGTTCAGTTGGGAAAATGTTAGCATTCAGTCAGGGACAAATACACAACTCCTCTGGGTGTCCCTGCTTTTCAATGTCACACAACAATCTACAGTATTTATTACACAGCCTTGCTTTGAGACCTCATTTATAGGCTATGCCTCAGCATTCACCATTCGATGTTGTTGGCTTCGACAAACCCAGGGCAACACCCCTCCTTTATGAAGAGTTTTATTTGCCCATGGCCCATACAAAAAGATTTGTGCCCCAAATCAAGCCTCTAAAATTAGTAAGGGGAATTTTTTACTTTCCCCCAAACTTTGAAATCCTGTGCACACTGGTGACAACATCTTAAAGGCATTGAAGACTCGCCCCAAACCGCCTGCGGCCATCTGAAAAAGTTAACTTTCTGTTGCTTGCAAGTGACATTTTTGTTTGTGTCGCTACAAAAAGCAGACAGTAATGAAACATGATACCTTGTTATCTTAGGCTGTATGTACTGACTGTACACTAGTGTCTAATTACCGACGGTAGCAAGCTGTGTGTGTATTTTCTGGGATCGATGGTCGTGTTTAACACTTCTGTTACACCTCATTCGAAACTAGGTCAAATTTCCGGCATAAGACGTTTCTTTTTGCGCGAGTCTTCACACCCTTTAAAGCAATAACCTTCCCAGTCCCTTCTCTTAGAACCTTGTTATATAATTAGATTGTTTGATTCTCTTCTGTTGCAGATCACCTTTGATAAGGAGAAGGAGGAGGAGGAGGAGAAGAAGCAGAGGGGTACTTACAAGGATGCTAAAGCTGCTGCTGATTCAGAGCTAAGCATTGATATCTGCAGTAGCAGCATCTCAGAGGCAGCTTCATCTCCTGATCTCACTCCTCTCTCACCTCACAGTCTCTTGAAGAGCTCTCTGAAGAACAAGCGGCAAAGGTCATCCAAGTCGGTGAGTTTCAGCGATGAGGTCGTGGTCGGTACCTTTGTTCCCTTCCAGGGTCGTAAAGGAAGGAAGAAGTCTCCTCATATCCGCAGATCCAAACAGAAGCTGAAAGCTCCCGCTCTAGAGACCTGTAGCGACTCTGAGTTGGTTATGTCGTACAAAGGAGGAGAGGACAGTGAGGAAGATCTTTGGAATATTGTTCCCCCTCGGAGAGCAATTCTCCGACAGTCCAGTAGTGAATCAGAATCGGATGTTCTTAGTTCACCGAAAGGAAAGCATAAAAAGTCCAAAGGATCACGACGAAGGAGAAAGGAAAAGGCCAGGAAAGCCCTGATGATGGAAGGTTCCTCAGAGGATACAAACCCAGATGAGGAAGTATTTACAGTCCAGTCACCGAAAGAGGCAGACGATCAAATTGAAAAGTCAGAGGTCGTCGCAAATTCCAAAGAGGTCACTCCATCCGAAAGTCCAGAAATATCCTCCGGAGGTGATGGAAATAAAAGTCCAATGCCTGATGACCAAGAAGCAGATGAGGAGAAGGAGGAGGAGGATAAAGAGCCTGAAGAAGATGGGGAGTGGACAACTGTAACCAAGAAGAGACATCACAAGACAGAGGTGGGTGATGGGGAGCAGACTACTGGTAGTCATGGTAACAAGGCAGAAGAAGATGAGGCAGACCTGGATAAGATAGATCACCGTACTCAGAGTGCTGTAGAGTTCTCTAATGACGTCATGTTTGATTTAGATGACTGATTCAACAGCCAGAATTCTCAAAGAACTTTTTCAATCTTTTTCTCTTTTTCTTTTATGTTGTTTATTTGTTTTTTTTTTCATTCCCTGTTTCCTTTTCTACTGTACTTCTTAGGTTTGGGATAGTCATAGTTTATCAATATTCAATATTAGTTTAGGCACAAGACCAAACGAAACTGCCAAAATAAACAAGCACAAAGGTAATATTTCTATTTTTGCAAATGGTTGTAAGATATAAGCACAGTTATGACAGGGTAAATTGGTTCCAAAATACTTTTGTTACCACTTCATGAATTTTGTTTGAAGCAAGCCCTTTAAACTTGTAAAATTGAAAATGATTTATTGAAAGCAAAAGGATTTACAAAGTTCTCAAAGATGTAAATAATTTTTTTCTTTTCTATTTCTACTCCTCAATTTAATATTTCAAGTACAGATACCTTTAGAAACTGTATTGTCCACTCAGGAGCATTGATTGTGGCTTGAATTTTGTATGGTATTAAATTACAATGTTTATAACTCAAAACCTTTTTAGAAAAATGGACAAATATCAATTTAATTGATAGTCAAATATTTGCAGAGAAAAAAATAACAGTTTCTTTACAAACCTCGATCATCGAGAGATTACATTTTCAAAGTGATTACATTGTTTGATAAATCTGAAATAATTGTTAGACAGATATGCATTGCAGTGTCTTTCAACCCTGTAAGAATATAGTCATATTCAGATCGTGGAGATTAATACTTTTAATAAACTGGGGTCATGATTGAACTAATCTGTAATTTACACTGAAAGGCTAAATCTCATTCATCTAAATTCATTCCAACATGTTGTCAGTTTACCCCCATACGTATACAAATAAGGGATTAATTAGTGGTCTTGGCAGTTTGTATTTCAAGTAGTTGCACATGATTACTGAAGGAGATGATTAATTTCAGTAATTTTCAGATGTGATTTTGTAAAGAATGTCCTAAATGAATCAGTAATTGGATGTGAAGACTCTTCTGAAAAGGATGATGCCAAGTTTGTGAGTAATGTTAATCCTTACTCAAGCAAAGATATTCTTTTAACGTCATATAAATAACAGAACACCCTTAGATGATATCCAACACATTTTTGTAACCTAGACACATTTATGGTGCTTTCATTGCATTGTAATGATGTTATTTGTATGAGTATAAAATTGACCTAATTGGTCATTTATTCCAAGATTCAAATAATCCCTCCAATTTAATTGATAAGCCTCTGATGTTTGAAGCTGTATTTATCGCAAAGACAATAGCTGATACAGAATTGCAACCTGAACCAATAACAGTGGTTTGTGACTGTGTATAAGATTCCCAAGTCAATTTGTGCCAGCCTACAATCGTCCTTTCATAATAATGATAATAATCAGGCAGTTATCTTTACAAAGCGACCACGAATGTGGGAGAAGTCCCACAATGGATTATGGTTTCCAGGTTGAGTGGCCCTCCAGTTCAACATTTTAACTAAAATTTGGAATCTTTTCAATGTAGAAAGTCATTTCATATGGGAAAACAGTAGATTGCTCAGGATGAAAAACTCACCTCACTATGACCCGGCTGGGATCGAACCCAGCTTTAAATGCCACCGGCTGTATCCACTCGGCCACAACACTGGTAGTATTAGAGACTGCTGTGGGTTCATGCCAGGATGCTAATGGTATATGTTTAAGCGTTTGATATTTGGCTTAGCACTTCTCATATATACAAGACATTATTTGTTCCTGTGAATTGAGCCCACCCGCTCCCCCCACCCCCCCCCCCAAACTCTGATGCAGAGAGTAATGTACATTGTGTGTTGATGACTATATATGAAACAACCTTTCATATCTCACGTGTAAACATTTCAATTGGATTTGGAGATCTTACAGTAGTTACAGTTTTCCTTTGAATTTTCTGAAATTTGTTTTGATTAAGGTTAAAGAAAGTTAATGATTTCCTCTTTGAGATGAATTTGACCAATAGATGCATTCTAATCAGTGGCGTAGGAAAGTACTTTTGAGTGGGGGGGCTGAAGACTGATGGCCGGCCTGGGGGAGGGGTCTTTTTTTGCATATCCAGGTGGCCTCAGATGCAATTTGGTGCAATATAGCACACTTCAACACCCACTCCATTTTGTAAATAATTTTGCATTTTCACCTGGCCTTAGATGCAATTTGGTGCTCCAAATGAGATTTTTTTCTCATTTGGAAATGAAAAAGGGGTTTTCTGACTTGCGGAGCGGGGGGGCGGAATGATACTTCCGCCCCACCATATTTTTCACTGGGGGGCTGGCGCCCCCGCAGCCCCACCGGTTCCTACGCCCTTGATTCTAATAGCTGTCATACAAAATGTGCCTGTGTACTTACTGAGACAATGGCCATGTCGCATTAGTTTAGAGAAGATGCCAAAGCAACAAGTACCTTGATCTTGCTGCTGACTTCATTAGTTATAAATAGCCCATGATGTCATATATTCATGATTTCTTTCTTGATCTAACCAATGACCTTGTATCTTCATTGAAATTTGTTTTATATATTCTAGTTGAAATAATACTTCCAATGCAACCTCCTAGAAGGTAAATATTAATGGGTAATGGACACTTCTAATGTGTTGAAAAATGTAAGGTTGTGTTTTCTCTTCTAAAGTTACAACTTCTGTGAATGTTTACGATTTGAATACAAAAGAAGATCGCATTTGCTTTCATTTATTCAAACTCATTTATTGTGAACAAAAGATTCAGTTAATGCTTTTTGTTTTGTAATAAGTGATCAATAACGGCCACCCACTCCCTCCCCCCCCCCTCCCCGCCCCCTCTACACCCTGTGACTCTTCTCCCAACTTCCCATACCCCAGTCATCATACTTGTCCCTATAAGAAGATGGCTGAGATTGCCCATGTTAGTCGAGTGTGCAGTCACATGGGCCAGGAGTGTAAACAAACATTGTGAGAAATTGAAAAGTGACCAATACTTATTATCTTATACCAATTTCATTTGGTGTTATATGTAAACATTTTAACAAGTACTGAAACAGGTTCCTCTGCAGCATGACTGAATGTGTCTGGAACGTGGCGGGGATCATTACTAGTAGAAGTTCAGACATTATATTGGTATGTCGTTACTGCAGTAGTTCACCCCTCAACCCCACACCCTCCTCCTCTCACCCGCAAACACACGTCAAGCAAACATGGCTCCAGCGGCGACAATGGTGCAAGCATGTATATTTGTAGGGCTTTAGCCTCCCCTAGAAAAAATCAGGGTATGAATCTGCCCCCCCCCCCCAACTGGCAGACAGTTAAACCATCAAAAAATTCCAGTGTACAGTACATAAATATATAACATGTTCGTGACGAACAACCTAAACAATCGAAATTCTTTAAAATTGTTTAAAAATTTGGGAAATATAGTATCATTTATAGTATACATTTTACAAGAATTGCCCCTCCCTGGACGATGTAACATCCTATACCCCCCTCCCTCCGTCGTACAACAATGGTGGTTTCTCCCCTGTAATAGAGGTTATAGCTACTGCACTTTTAACCTTTGGTATTTGCAAGATGCGGTTCGTGCAGTGAAGCTGTTATTCTGCCTTTTGTGCATGAGAGTCGGTAAACCTTCGCGATAAACGAAAACCGTGAGAACCAGTTGATGGATCGATACTGCGCCTAATATACCGCCACATCTGTTGGGAGGACTGCGCAATCTATACTACAGAAAATCGCCTGGCAACGAAGTTCGGTTTGGTAGTCTGCTGTGCGTTATAATGCCAGTACGTCCGTCTGGTGTTCATAGCGTGGATATAGTAGTTAATAACCTAAATACCCACATCGCTATATTCAGGCCTGGTTGTTATAGTCCCATCTCAGTTCTTCTTTATGCTTCCCCCAATTATCGGGATGATAAACCAATACGGAATGCTGTAGGCACTACCAACAATATGCTTACACATTATTAGAAGAGATCACCAGTCCTATACCCGACTCCATCCGTGCCTTGCGAATACGCACATATAAATATGGGCCTATACCCGAAACAGAAAAATTTAGTGGTACAGTTTTTATACAGTAGTTGTGTTTAAGGTTATCATATTCCGCCCATCCAAATAGGTTAGCGTGCTACAACAGTACTCTCCCGGAGGCTCAGTTGTGAATTCCAAATTATTTCCAGATGATATGTGGAGCACAAAACCTATAAAATATCCAATTTAGGAGTTCAAGAGCGACATTACTGACCTATAATCTCACTTTCTAACATATTCTTAGGATCTTCTGACCTTAAAGAGCACCTGAAATGGCATTTAACAATGCATATCAATTCGATTATTTGGACAATTTGATATCGGATTTTTGTACCTTCCTCGGAAAATTCTCCAACCGACAACGAAATAATAGCAATCACAAACTAACCCCCCAGTAGGGTTCCAGAGAAAAGTTTTAAAGTTATAGCAAGTGTTGAATACTTAAACACAATTTCAGTAAATTTTCATATTTAATTCCAGGTGCTCTTTAAAGGATCATATAAGTAAATGAACAATGGAAAAGGTCAAAGAAATTTATGGCTAGAACGGCCATAAATTTCGTTGTTCTTTACCCTTCTTAAAGGATCTTAACCTTTTTTTTTTAAATGTACCGGAAGTCCGAATTTGACAAATTGTGGTTGCTGCGCTATACAGTATACCAGTTATTTATATTAGTTTTCGATTGAAGTTACATAGAACCTATATGTGAGATATAGTTCTAATTTTGTAATATGAAAGGCTTCGTGAGATCTGTTTATTTTCTAAACTAACATTTATACTTTAAAATAAATACTGAAAAATTGAAACTGTTATTAAAAAATAAAACCCACTAACGTTGGCCGTACATTGATAAGCCTCTGCATGCATGTTGCCACCAAAAGTGCCCGGCCAATGCGGTTATATGGCTGGCTAACAGGCAGAGTAATTCACATAGATTGGAACTGAAACTCTATGGACCCACATCTTTACACTCAACTATACAGTTTATAACTAATCAGAAATTGCGCCACACTTTTCGGATGTAATATCACACTAAATGTTAACAATGTTATTTCGAAATAGTATCTCTAAGATATTAGAGACATAATGGTATGAACATTTTTCTCGATGTTGCCACGCTGAGTGGAAACAATGAATTAATACTACATAATTTAAAATATGAACAGCGGTGACACAAGATATTTACAAAACATTTCTGCATTAAAACAACTGTTTTATACGGTACAATATTTCCCTTTCTTACTGTGAATGGTATATGTCATTGTACACGGTTGTAGGATTGACACCCTGTAAGTCCCGTCCCCTTCTCCCGTCTCCAGCCCACTCCTCATCCTTAAACTGCTTTATACCGCTTCGAAGCGATACGCAGTTCATCCGAAACATTGCAACTAGTGGATATTTTCTAGCTAATATATTACATTATATAAAATTAATATGAAGAGAAATATAAAGCCTTAACCATTCTTTATGAGATATAATATTAATATATTTTAGAAAATATTCCTATACCTTTTATTCTCAATAACTTAAATTTCTTCACCAGCTTGTATTAAAATCTGCTGGATTTTGGAATTCAAATCAGATATCTTACATAAATTCACCGTTCCTTCACCATTAGCTGGTTTGTATGGGACTAATGCATACCTTCGCATGTTCACTGTTAGATGTTTTCAACATTCAGTTCACGGTACCTATTTCTGAGCTGTAACAGAAGCTTGATGTGGCTATACAAATTGTCTCTTGTCACATTAAGTGTCAATTCTCTTGCTTGCTAAGTCTGTTTCGCCGATAGCTCATAATAATGTCTTACTTCTGCAGTTATCGGTCATGAAACACGTGAGAAGCATAATAAAAACCTACATTATTTCAGGTTTTTGACCGGGGGCCTTGTGAGACGGATCTGTCATGACACTTTCAATGATTTAGGCTTTTTCATTCTTTTTTGTTATTACTCAAGAGTACAAATTCCTTTCGGCGCGCTTAATGGTACACATTCCCTCCGCGCTTACAACGATCCGTCTGGTGGTGTGATGGGCTTTGTTCTCAGAGCAGGGGTGATGTGTTGAAGCTCCACCATAAAATCTCTTATCGACCTCATTCCAGTGTCTGCGGCTGCGTGGATGTTTATGTTTGTTGGGTGTAACCATGGTGGCAGCATGACACCAAGTGTAACGGTACGGTTATTGGTACCGTGGGATGTCCTATCTCTTGTCATCCATTTCGTGCAACTGCTCTCTCCTGGTAACAAAGACTAGATACAACAAGAGAATGTAATTAATAATGGTACTGCAAAAGTATCCTTATATAATGAAGTCGATCTTGAATACGTAAATTACAACTCAAAATAAAACACAATATGTTAACAAAAATCAACTTTTTACAATTAGTTAAGTAATACAGACGTATGCAAACTAAACTGTCAGCTATGCACACTGGATAATTAAAATGATCTCGGTCGATAGTACCCAATTATCCGCACACTGGCCAGGAAATCTCCATATGAAATATTCTTCTTTGTGAGGGATATAAACGAAGGAAGTATGTTCCTTTGTTCATGGTAATGCACTTTATACCCACACAGTATCTGTGACACATGGTGCCGACACAGCTATTGTCAGCGACAGGTTTGTGCAATCAAAGTCATTGTACGTGAGACCATGAAGCTGGAAGCCTTTACACGTCGTTTCACTTATATGTCCCTGAGAGGGAAAGGCTGGTAAAGGTAGGTATACCTTGAACAGATATATCATAGCATGAATGCACATAACGGGGGGGGGGGGGGGTGNNNCCATAGCATGGATGGACATAACGGGGACGGGAAGGGAGGGATGTCAAATACCGAGGGTCTGCGCCATAGGCTGCAATTAAAGTAGAAGTCTTACCTCACAACAGTCCAACAGACCAAAGAAAATATTCCTGCTGGATATATTTGCACTGGCACTGTACCCCAAAGATGCATGGAGCTCCATCCCTCGAATGTTGTACAGAGGAATGCTCAGAAAATCCAGGGTATCTCTATTTATCGCCTTCAGATGATAGCTTGAATTTTGGGGTCCCTTTGGTGCAACAGACGCCCCTGTAAGCAGAACATTTAAAAGTTATGTCAGTACTCATGAAATGACCCTGCGCCAAATTGTTTAAGCATTTGGTCTTTCCTTCTTTATAAATGTTACTCTGTTGATATTTATCGTAATGATATGTTAGATCCGCGGGAAGGTATGTATGAAAGCTAACAAAAACGTTATGACAAGTTGTCAGATTGTCAAACCGTTTACCTCTTTGCTTTTCCGCCGACAAGAGAATTAAACGGTGATTTGTCAGGTAAGCTCTCCCTGAGAGCATCGGCGCTTTAGGGGGAGCCTTAACACCAAACGTCCTTGCTCTGCCTGGTCCCTGAACGGAATCGCTGATAATTTCTTGAAGATTTTGGAAAACGACTGATGAGAATCTGAGATGGTTCTTGTTGAACATATAAATCTCGTCGTCAAAGAGCATATCTGTGCAAATAAATCAGATAAAAAGGCATAGTTTCTTAACACAGAAACAACTTCAAAATCATCAAAACTTTCTCCAACTTTAGCCAGAAATACCTAAATACTGGTAAATTTGTAGACGTCATTTACTGTCATTCTCGTAGAATTTATATTTAGTCTACCCTTTTTATCATGTACTTTGAAGTTCATCAATGTCTCTGGGAATAATTTTGGAGAATTAAACGTCCAGTACACAATTATGCCACAGGGCCTTCCTTTTGCACTTTAAATTCTTTCTTTATATGTATATTATGGAAATGAAAATACACTGTTCTTTACCCACATTTTCACGGGCCCTATAATCCCTCGGGATGCGAGCTGTATTCCCCTCTGACCCCTCCCCCCCCCCCTCTCATCACGCCTAACTTTAAGCAACATTTATCTACGCAAAGTGGCGTCCCTGCATGGTGTAATAATATTGGTCTTTTACGTTTTTTATTTTTTTATTTATTTTTATTTGATTCGCTTTCATCAGCTTCAACTGGTCAATGATACTAAGGACATTTGTGAGTTTTAAATAGACTACATCCCGCTGCTCACCTTTGAGGAAGGCAGGGTACGACAGTCCGCCATTCAGACTCTGAACTCTAATGTCAGCATCTCTGGTAATCTTGGTGAGTTCCTTGTTAATTAATCTCTTAAGCTGTAAATGGGAGCGATGCTCGACAGAAAGCCGCTCCAGTGTCTCTTTGGACTGAGGATCATAGGGGAAGACCACCATTCCGGAAGATGACGGTTGTCGTCGAATAAGTACCGATGGTTGCCGAACTACTGCCGAATGTTCACTATCATTGTCATCGTCGTCCACCTCCGATAGAAGGTTGCGAGTCGATTCACGTGTGTTGTACCGTCGCTTTGATTCTGTTTCTTTCCTCTCATTCCTCTGAAGAGGATGGAAGGATGGATTTCCTGCCTCTGTCGCGTTATTGTCGTCACCATCTTTGCTCATATTATCTTTTGTTTCCATTTCATCATCGTCAACACATGAGACGTCAAGACTGTCCAAGTCAGTGAATGAGGGACCTAGTTTCAATCCTCCAGTCTGTGTGTTGGGAAATATTAAACGTTTAACACTAACACACTACATTGGTAGACCTGGTGCATGCCACACCATGATGCTAGTAAGTACCCGCTGGCGTTGGAGGGGAGGGGGTCGGGTAGGGTAGGGTGGAAGGTTGTTAATCAATGATAAGGAGGTATACTCTAATCGATCATCGAACGTACAGATAATACCTTCCGAATTGTCCCAATGTAGATACAACTGCTAACGCCACACATATAGTTAGAGTCGGAATGATAGTTACATCTTTTTTTCCTGAGGTGCATGCGGGAGGGTTGGGTCGGGCTGGGCTTGGCTGGGCTGGGCTGGGCTAAGGTGGGGAGGGCTCATCTGCTTGTTGGATGATATGAACTCTCTTTCTCTCTCTCCCTCTCTCTCTCGCGCGAAACCACGTCTGTAATTGTATAACTATATCAATGATCCAGTTATATATTCAATCAGTGACACTAAAAGTGTACTTCGTTGGATTAATGCATGTTGAGATATCTACAAATAAACCTGGATAAATTACGTAACTCATCCCATTTGCTGTAATTCTTGTGTTCGAGTCCAACTTCAAGACAACAGCCACTCTATAAACCTAGAAATGTGACTGGTATATCCTAAATGCTTATCGTGTAAGGATAATTGTTCGCTCTCATATGGAACCCTGAATAGAATTTGTGACCAGATATGCATGTCAACCCGTCATTGCTACAACATTATACATTTAAATTTGTTAATGAAATTGAAACATAGAGTATTATACCTTTGCTACAACCTTTAACATTTAAACTTATTTCATGAAAGTGAAACAGAGTGTACTATACCTTTGCTACATTATGTAACCATTAAAGTTGTTTCATAAAAGTGAAACAGGGAGTACTATACCTTTGAAGCTTGCTCGAAGTCTTCAAACTTGAGATCGGCGTAAACCGTTCTTGCGCTGTAACCACTATCGGTCTTCTTGATACCGTTGGATGATGTCTTTAGCTCATACTCTGAGGGTGGAAGAGGGAGACTCATCTCTGACATCATATCTTGAGAGATTGCATCTTCTTGGTGAATCTCTGCAGATTCCTGGATGACATTCAATTCTCCTCCAGATGTAATACTTTCCGTTGTGGTTACGCCAGCGAGGGATATGTCCTCCATTATTGAAGTAAATTATTTAAAATTGTATCCAAACAAATTTTGTTTCCTTAGGTCAAGAAGTGGTCTTTTATGGTCAAGTAGAATCGAAAGTCATAAACGTGTTTCTTTCCCCTTCTATACATTAAAACAAACAGACCATAGAATCGTACTCAGCTCCTGATAAAAAATTAAAAATTCTCATAAGAGTTTTTACTAAATAAAATTCAACCAATTATAGCCAAAATCAAATCCTGTAAACAATATTAAATCTCGTGTGTAAATATAACGTTTTTAATTGAAAATCTGGAAAATCTATTTAATTATATAATTACTAAATTGCTAAGACCGAGGTTCTGGGGTCCATACAAACTGCCGTTATATCCAACAATGCATACAGCTATTGCTGATGATAAATAAAACTGTTCTTATGGATTAGTATATTATATCATTATATACATATGAAATTGAATGGCTTACGTATATTAAATGAGCCCTATACGGTGTGTCAGCTGTCACTGAGTACATAGAATTCGAGGTTCTTTTGAGGGTGAGGCGTAAAAATATCGATGTTTGACAGTTACTCCTTGTTATAGGCTGTTTATGACTCAGGTAGAACGTACCATACATCTATAGTACACAATGTGATGAGACGTTTATGGCAATGCACAGCCTACGTCATTCGTCGAGGCTGGGTGGGGTCAGTGGAAGAGGGTGTCAAACGCTCTTTGGGACAAGTCACAGACACACATTTACCGGATTGACCCCACCCAGACGTGTTTCAGTAAAAACAATAAAGTTCCAAATTAATTTACACCTTTTTAATTGCTGTGCGAAGGGCGCATATTACAAACTTTCTACTCAAACCCGGCTGTTGTTGTTGGAAGTAGGCCTATACGACTGATTGACGGTATAGAAGGAAGGGTGAGATGTTGGTAGCTTAGGGTCACCCCTTCTGTCAGGCCGTGTTGGGTTGGCTTTTTGAACATCCAACCCCCACCCAACCCCTCCCTTTAAAGAAGTATAAACTTCTTAAATTAATTTAAATTAACTTCGAGGAATCAATCCTCACAGTTATTCACGGATACAAATATGCATAAATTCTCTCAATAAAGGAAGAATAGTTTCTATTGTTTTTAATTTGTTCCTGTGATAAGTTCCATTAAGGTCATATAGTATTGCCATTACATTGAAAGAAGATTCAAAATAATGTTTGACTCGTGTGCAAACTTGGACATATTGCTTTCATATTTCAAGCATTTTCCCAAGACTGACGCATTTATTAGTACAATGTCTGAGAATATACGGACTCAGAAACCTTAAATCTAACCCAACCTCAAGAAAGGTTTTAAAAACTGTTAACAGTTTAGGCATTCTCTAGTTTTGTGACCAATAATTATGAAATAGATAAACAAAATACATGGCATCCGAGAAATTGTTCATAGTATGTAACAATGATTAGAAAGGGGTAGATATGGAATATTACATCAGAAATAGCTGATATATAATGTGGCCCAGATGTGTCATTAATGTCATCAAATCAACATATATGGGTTAGTATATACGGATGCCAGAGGGGCAATATATAAAGATTGGGCTGAGGAGTAACACTTGATTGTTGAAGAGACAAATTTTCCAGCTTATACCGTGATATTGAATTGCACACATTTATTAGGGGGTGGCATGGGGAAAGTTTAAAGGTGGTAGAAACCCTACTTCCCCCCCCCCCCCCCCCATTGCAACTTTTCCTGGTTTCACAGTCTTACCTCTAGATGGGGGCGCTCGTCCACTGAAAACTATAGATAACCGTACTTACACAACGTAACTTTGCCCCTTTGGTACAAACCAGTATCGGTCCCTGCAGTGATGAACTGTATATTGTCGAGAGATATCGCTGGTGGCGCCCCAGCTTATCTCTGATATTGAATCAAATTTATCAACGTTCGGGGACACGGCAACTAAACCAATGTTGCAGGCGTATGTGTAGTGTAGTGTATATGAAAACTACACAAGCATCCGTCGATGTATCAAAGTTCACTACAGCCTGCTTTTCTCATGCATTTTATGTCACCCGCCATGCTGCCATGTATAGGAATCTGAAACAAAATTAGTCGTTACGTTTTCATTACCAATAGACTCCACCACTGCATATACACAAGTATGGGCTTCAATTTTTTTTCCAGATCAATTAAGCAAGGGATGAAGCTCCCCCATAACCCCGGCCTTTCCTCACTCTCGGTTTTATTCAAATCTTATATGTATGTTCGGACTGTATTGGACTCGACTCAGAATCGGATCAAGATGCTCTCGGACCCACATTTGGTGGAATGATTACACCCTTGGCTATTCACCAGTTCAGCAAATGAGAACGTACTCGGACTGAAAAAGTACCAAATTTCGGAACATTTTGGCCAAGACAAAGAAACTAACAAGGCATATAAAAATTAGCTATCACGGTATGAAAAACATATTTTATTACCTTTGATCAACTTTACACCGCTAAAGCAGTGGCAGAGCGTCCATACAGTCAGGGGGCGAATGCCCCCCCCCCCCGACGGACTTAAATGGACTGCTGGCGCCCTTTTTAGCTTTTTACCACTCTTTACTTATTCGCGATTATTGACTTTTTTATTGCGCTCTCATCTACCTATTGACATTTGTCACATATTCTTGCTGTAATTTTCTGACAAAATGCTCTAACGGCTATTTATTCTTCGTTTATCTGCAAATTAGCAAGGCCCGGAATGGGTCTTTTCCGGCGATCTAGGGAGTATCTTTACTCAAAAAAAATCTGTACGCTCCGCGCCAACCCGTGGTGGCGCTCCGCTTAGATAGTGTCGAAAGCGCCCTTACAGACCATTCTCGCCCCCTCTGACCAATACCCCTAGCTCCGCCACTGCGCTAAAGGATATTATACAACACCTAATTATATTCCGGCCATTTGATTGGTCAATTGCTCGTCGATTGCGTGCAATATCCACTCTATTGCACGCTATGAAATAGAACCGTGCAATATACTTTTTGGATCATAGCACTTTTTTCAATGGTAAGAGAACAATCTGTTGCATGAGTGCATTT
>JAIPMN010006969.1:0-11356 GCA_020650975.1 Apostichopus californicus
ACCTTTGGTTAACCTTTCAGTTGTCAAACCCTCATATAATTTGAAGTTACAACATAGCTGTCACACCGAGAAAGTTGATAATTTTCTAGAACTCAACGTGAACAAAACAAGAGAGATGATAATTGATTTCAGGAAATGTAATCTGAGGCCGAATGAGGTAATTATCAAATACAGTGTCGTTGAACGTATATCAACTTACAAGTATTTGGGTATTGTTATGTATGATAAACTAGCCTGGCATGATCACGTTGATTACTTAGTTAAAAAGATCAATCCGAGAATGTATTGCTTTCGAAAACTTAATAAGTTTAATATTGACTGTCGCATCCTTACTATGTTTTATAATTATGTCATTAGCAGTGTGTGGTTATATTGTATTCTTTGCTGGGGTGGGAACATGGGCTGCGAAGATAAAAAAACGTATCGAGCTAGTCGTATTTTAGGAGAAAATCAGCCAACGGTCAGTGACTCATCCTACCAAAGTCTTCTTCAAGGTAAACTTAATGCAGTATACTTGACGACATTACCCATCCCCTAAATCTTGCCGGGAAAGTAATTTCTCGTATACGGCGGATGAGACTCCCGTATGCTGTCAATAACAGACACAAGTCATCTTTTATTCCACATTGCATTACGCTTTTTAACCATCTTTTCATTCGTTAGGCTCTTTCTATTCTTGTATATATCTGTTTTGGCTTGGGGCTGTGCATTTTCATGTTTGACAATTTTAACTATCTTACTTTTATTTCTAAACTTTCCAGTGGCGGGGCTAAGGGTATTGGTCAGGAGGGGCGAAAATGGTCTGTAGGGGCGCTTTCGACAGTATCTAAGCGGAGCGCCACCACAGGTTGGCGCGTAGCGTGCACATTTTTTTGAGTAAAGATACTCCCTAGATCGCCGGAAATGACCCTTTCCGGGCCTGGCTAATTTGCAGATTAACGAAGAATAAATAGGTGACATCGCCAAATTACACCAACAAAATGTGACAAATGTCAATAGGTAGATGAGAGCGCAATCAAAAAGTCAATAATCGCGAATAAGTAAAAAGTGGTAAAAGAGCTGAAAAGGGCGCCAGCAGTTCATTTAAGTCCGTCAGGGGGGCATCCGCCCCCCTGACTGTATGGACGCTCCGCCACTGGAATTTTCCTTTATTCTACTTGTAAATTTATCCTTTTACATGTTGTATTCTTACTCTGTCAAATGTGTATTATTATGCGAGCATGCAGTTTCCCTCTGGGACATTATAAAGTTATACTTACTTAATTTACTTACTTACTTAAAAGATATGTAGACTTCTGCTTTGCTAACAAATTGATGGACCCCCTCCCCCTCCCCCTCCCGGTCTGTTCGATCAGCCTGAGATTATCATTCTAGTTTAACTTTTTGATCTTCCATATCCCATCGGTAGGGCATATACTGGACAATTTTAACGACTTGGTGAAAGTGAACACCTGTGGGATAACCAGTACGGTATAATGTACGTACGTATAGCCATTTCAAGAACATATTTCACAACAATGAAAAAAAATTGTCCAAGAAGAACGGTATTTTGCTTGGCTAGCAATGTTGACGAATATAATCAAGTTCATTCCTCTGTTTTCTCCCCCGACACAACACAATGTATAATACTGAACACAGTGGCGGAGCGTCCATACAGTCAGGGGGCGGATGCCCCCCCCCCCTGACGGACCAAAATGGACTGCTGGCGCCCTTTTCAGCTTTTTACCACTTTTCACTTATTCGCGATTATTGACTTCTTTATTGCGCTCTCATCTACCTAAGTGACATTTGTCACATTTTGTTGGTGTATAATTTTCTGACAAGATGTTGTATTGTTGGCATTTACAGGTCCAAAATACATAATCGGCACAACAGGCATTGTGTCAGGGCTACGAAAACATGAGCACCCACAGAGATACCATAGGGATTGTGATGAAGCGCATGTACTTTCAACACCCATATAAACTTCCGAGTTATCACAAATGGCGATGAAACCTATTTATTCTTCGTTTATCTGCAAATTAGCAAGGCCCGGAAAGGGTCATTTCCGGCGATCTAGGGAGTATCTATACCTAAAACGATTTATGTACGCTCCGCGCCAACCTGTGGTGGCGCTCCGCTTAGATAGTGTCCAAAGCGCCCCTACAGAACATTCTCGCCCCCCCCCCCCCCTTGACCAATATCCCTAGCTCCGCCACTGACTGAACACGTGGATAGGTTGAATCTGGCGTAATCCATGCAGAGACAGTTTTCGGGCACTTATTACAAATGTTATTCCACTTCCGACCAGATTTCATATAAGTTACAAGTTCACTGATCTTTGCCGACAGTAGAAAAATTGCCTATGCATGTATCACATCAAAAAGGAGTAATTGCCGTGAGGGCCCGTATGTATATCTTATTACACTGCGATATTTGAAACAATGAATGTAGGAGCGAATGAATAAAAAAATAAAAAAATACATAGATCAATAAAAAACATAAATAAAAAATTAATTCATGCATAAATTGAATGAATAAATATGAATTAACGAATAAGTATGAATATATGTAGGAAAGAACGAACGGGCAGACCAACGGACGAACGAATGAATATATTAACAAACGAACAAAAGAAAAAAAAAAGAACGAACTGACAAATGAATGGGATAGCTATAATGAATGAACGAACTAACGAGTGAATAAACAAGGAATAAATCCCCTTTATGCCCCTAAAATTACACATATTGGTTGGTTCAGTCAACTTCCTGGCTCTTTGCGCCCAATATACACTCAGATTTACAGTGTCTGTAATAGGGTTTTTGTATAGCGTCCTCAAATTTATGGCACAGAAGTAACACTAAGACTGATTTCCTATTGTGCCCCTTCTGTCAGAATTCTGTACGGTAATCACCACACGATAAATGAAATATTGCAAATTACATGTCAGATACTAGTTCAGAGTTTAGTATAGGACGAAGTCACCTATGTTGAAATACTGTAGCCGAGAGTGTTGGCAAGGAATAGTGTCCATACATACATATACATGCACTACTTAGAACAGAGAGCATCCATGTTAAACTGAATTTTACAAACTCGTAACCGCTAATTTTAAACTCGGAGAGAGGGACGAAAGAAGAATAGTTTGAAGGTGGTGGTCGTGCCGTCGAGAAAAACATGGCTTCACGAAGGTAGGCTTAACGTTAGGCTATCTGAAACTTAGTTAGGCCTAAACTTTAAGTTAGATCCTAGGCCCTATGTTACAATGTTATTTGTTAGGCCTTTTTCTCAGTTAATCTAGCCTAAGCACTGCCCAAACTTAATTTAGGCCTAACATAGCTTAAGCCAACAGTTACACTGCAGTGGCCTATGCTGCGACTTCAAGCCAAGGCCTTGGTACTCAGTTTTACTTTTAATAGCCTAACTTAGGCCACAACTTTTATGCAGTAATGACAGAGGCGATATGATTGATAAGTTAATAATCTAACTTTAGTGTAAATGAGTGAGGAATAAAATCGGCCTTAGTAAAACCCATTAATAGCTGTCATAGTTGAGTTTTATATTTCAACTTTGTGATTCCTAGGCTCGAGGGTTTGGCTTTGATCAGCATTTTTCTTAGGCTAATACCAGAAAGATAGATTTATAGGGGTGTAAGTGTTACTAAAACGAATGACAATTGCGTTACACATAACGAATGACAATATGTTGTACACACTAAAAAATTGCGGTGACTCAAACGATGACAGTGAATGACAGCACAGACATTTGCTTCAACCGGATATCACAGTTCAGATTTTGTGGGTATATTAAAGCCACGCAAACCGAGTGGACATGAAGTGCATAGCTTACAGATTTAGTAAAGTACGGACAAGATACAAACGCACCTTATAGTAAGCGAAATTGTAAGTCTGATTTTAAAAAGTAAATTTGACGTCATCTTTCCGATATCAATTGTTAGAAACTAACAATTCTATAATCTTGAAACGGCTAAAAAGTTTTCCTCGGCTAAAGAGTTTTCCTCAATTTTCCTCAAATCATTTTTGCGCAGAAAACCAATAACCGCATTTACTCCACTCCGATTATCATTCTATCTCCACTCACCACCGTCCTTCGTTGTCATTCGTTGTTATTTGCTGTCATTCGCTGTCATTCGCTGTCATTCGCGAATGATAATTAACCCTGTACAAAGTCAATTGTCATTCGGTCATTCGCTGTCATTCGTTTTAGTTTGTCCTGATTTATAGTACTCAATAAGGTCTGGAATTAACTTAAACTAGAGCAAAGGTGAAATTTTCCTTAATTCATGGAAACTATGCTGTGTAATTCTGCAAAAAAGGCTATTACGAAATACAAAATGAATGTTTCCTTGTTCACTATAGCTAAATCTAGCTGTTGTCACGGGTGTACTACCTTAAAGATTAAAACTTGAACCTCTTCATATGGTTTTAGCTTGGAGATTAGAACTTAGATATAAGATTTTTGAGAGGTAGAAGTCAATGGGTACTTATAGTAAATGGAGTTCAGTCTTCAAGGCATGATATTACTAGTGGTAGGTAGTGTGTAAGGGCCATTTTGTTTATTATAATGACTTGCCTGACTGTTGTGTTGACGATATGAATAGTTTGCAAAGAGATCTTGATCGACTACAAAGTTCAGTTTCAAGTTCTACCCTGATAAGTTTTAAGTATGACTGTTTGTACTAAGAAGTATCAGGGGATTTTGAGTAGAAATTATCACGTATATGATCGGAATGGTACGAAAGTTGTTTTGGAGTATTCAGGTGGAGAAAAGAATATAGGTGTTTTTATTGATCGTGACTTGAGTTTTTCTAAACATATTCAACAGCAGGTTAATAAAGCTAATAGTATCGTAGAAATCTTGTAGACTTGATGTCAGGAAATATGAAGCATTTGTTGTTGATGTTTGGAGTAGTTTACCAGAGAATGTGATTTCTGTGTTTCAATTTGAAAAAGAGCTATATTGGTAAATTCTGGTTTAGCCAAGATGTTAAGTTCAATTATTAAGCTGACTTGTACACTCCATATCCTGGTAGCCATGCAGCCATGACCTGATGACCAATTACTAGATAGCAACAAGAAGAGGTAGTTGACATAGAGGTCTACTTAAAGGCATTGAAGACTCGCCCCAAACCGCGTGCCACGCTCTGAAAAAGTTAACTTTCCGTTGCTTGCAAGTGACATTTTTTTCTTGTCGCTACAAAATGCAGACAGTAATGAAATCTGATACCTTGTTATCTTTTATCTAGACCTAAGATGTCCATCGCTGCTATATACACTGTATTGTGGGTATTGACCGTAGCTGTATGTATTGACTGTACACTAGTGTCTAATTACCGACGGTAGCAAGCTGTGTGTGTATTTTCTGGGATCGATGGTGGTGTCTAACACTTCTGTTACACCTCATTCAAACTAGGTCAGATTACCGTCATGAGACGTTTCTTTGTACGCGAGTCTTCACACCCTTTAATAGACCTGCATCCACTATGGTTCCTAAGGTATCCTAAGGATAAATGTGGTTATCACTTGTCACTTAAACACACCAACAACAGTGTTTATCAGTACGTCAATTGCAACACAGTACGCAAAATTTAGTGAACACACAAAGTCACACTTGTGAAACTAACTTGTGTAGCTAAAAAAGGATGCCAAAATGCAATGTCATTCAAAAAATATTTCTATTTTATTTTCAACCTGACCATTTTATCTTGCTAGTTGTAGTGACAGAATTATGTAGAGCAAATTTTAGAAGGTTGGCCACAATGGCCAGTTACTTATCAACACTGAACTGATTGTAGCAATTAACCTGAAATATTCTTTTTGATTCTCTAATTGGGCTTTTCCTTCAACAAAAAAACTAAAAAGAACAAGAACTGAGGATTTGTCATGCTGGTAGGCCTATAATTTGTTAGTGCTGTGTATGCAATGTGGCAAAACAGCTAATAGGAAACTGGTAACTTAAAACCTCATGATTTCTAGCAGCTCAATGGAAAATACTTTGTACAACCTGGCACTATGAGGAAATGTAGCTTTTGGTCTGCAAGAATTAATAGAAGAAATTTTCTCTTTTTTGACAATTTTCAGTCCGGATGAATAGATGGTAATTTGCACAGAAAAGTATTTTTGCATCTAACTTAATGTTATGTGGGACTATGACTTTGCCAAAACTACTGTACTCAACATGAAATCAAAACATTGATCAGTGAAATAGGATATTTTAAATGAATACATACTTATAAATCTTCAGAAGAAAAAAAATACTAGTTTGGCATGTTGTATTGATGACAAACTTGTAGCAATTAAATGTAAATTGTAATCATGTATTAGTTTTGTAATCATGTCGTTAGTTTTCTGTCGTTGTAATCATGTCGTTAGTTTTCTGTTGGCAAAAAAGACTCACCGCTCCATCTGAAGTAGTCACAAACTAATGTTCACAGTTTTAGCGATGGGACTGCTAAGTCTGTAACCATGGAAGTAAATATATTAGGTGATATTTTGATGACTGAATTAGTATAATTACAGAGGAATGAACTTTAAGCCTATCATCACTGATAAATTTGGCTTACTCATAGCTCTGGTAAATAAGTTATCCCAGTTAAGAAGTATTAATGTTTCAAATTGAGTTAATGAGTGGCCTCACATGTAGAGGAAGTTAAGATACATGTTTATATGCAATATTCACTCATTCTGCATTCATGTGGGGTCCTATATGATACATGTGTCACCAGTGGTTCATGAAATGGGCTCATGCTAAGATTTCAGGTGTTGTAGTACATACTGGTTGTTACTGTAACTGATGAGCTAATAGGACTACTGATATCTATTCACTCTTTTGTTTTTAATAAAGAATGGTGGAATGTACAGCAGGTGTGCATACACATATAAAGCATCACAGTTTATATGGGATTAACAATAAATATTATTGTGGAGGACATTACAATTTGCGATTAAAGTTGATGAACCATTGGAAACATTTACAAAGTAGCCCAAACGTTATTTACTAGTTTTAATTCCATGAACACCAAATACCAGCCAGTGACTTGCCTGCATGACTAGACTTAGTGCTTTTACTGTACAACTCTGGTATTCGATGTAGGGACTCGTGACCGTTATAAAGAGTCGCCAAAAAAAAACCTGTGGATTGTCGCCAAATAAATTCGAAGGAAAAAGGAAATAGAGGGAACTTCAGGGAAGATTGAAAAGTCTTTGGTAGCTAGACTAACTTAAAAGTTGCAAAATATAACACCTTTTAGAGTTTAATCAAGTGGCTTTTTACAATGAGAAAGTTTGTTAAATGTACATTTTACTTATCTATTATTTGCTTGTTAACATGACACTTGAAGCCAGTTCAAATGCTGATAAACTGTTTTAGGGGGAATGCAAATTTCAGCTTATTTTTAAGATAACTATTTGTGATAAATTCGTGGATGCCATTTGATACTAACAGCCCATAACAATAAAATCCATTAGTGAGACTACTCTAGTCCAGTTTCATTTCAAATAATGAAGTTAAAAAATGTCAACAGTTTTTTTTAAAAGTATTTGTATCCAATAACAAGGGCTTTTCATGCGTGAATAATACAAGTATAGCTATTTGGATAATCATTTTAAGTTTGTCCTGGTGAGGAGGAAACTTTAAGAACCAAATGCCATTATTAATTACCTGCTCGCTAACTTTCATTTCGTAAGAAAATCTACATCTGGAGGGCTGCGGTAATTTGATCAATTGCAATTTTATGTCGATAATAACTCTACAGAGAAAAAATTGCAGTTACAAAAACAAGGAGCCCGTAAAAGTTCACCGTGTGAAACTGCAAGGAACGATTAAACCTAGTTATGCTCCTTTTAAGTAATTATACTAATTTAAGAATATTTAACAGCATTTATATTGACAGAGTGAAAGAGGAGTTTTCTATTTTTAAGTGGAACTATAACGGTGTAAGATTAAAAACAAAAAAGTGCTGATGTATTGAAAACATAATAGATAATAAGTGAGCGAGTAAGTAAGTAAATCTTTATTTTCCCGAAAAGGAAATTCATGTACTCGCACGTACAGCAAATAGGAAAGAAACTCAATTGTTTTTATAGCTAATTTACGATGTCAAAGCAAGGAAAGGAGAACGTGCTTTGAAATGAAACAAACAAGAAAGCTACTATTGCACAATCAAAAGCTACTATTGCACAATTTAAAGTTCTGGACAGATTAAGATAGATAATAACAATGGTCCATTCCTCCTACTTAACTGCACTTAAATGAGTCGTGGGGGTGGGGGGGGGGGGGTCGGAGGGAGGAAGGCTTTACATATTGGCCATCCTACCTGTGCACACACCAAACATTGTAGATGTAGGTGACACATTTTCCCCTCAGAATTGAGTGGGCATTACAAAGGCTTGTAGTAACAGATGGAATTTATACTGACAATTTTCGGGGTTTTTTTTATTTGTTAATCGAAGTTTGCTGGGACAAATATATATTCTGGATGTTTAAGGATTTAGCAGCTCACAGAATCGGTTCTCATTGTCAAGCAACCTGATTGTATTGACAAAACTAGTTTTGTTTTTATTGTTAAGTAGAGGAAGAATCCTGGATGACTATAAAGCATTCCTTGAGGCATTTTCTAACAACTATTTAGGGATTTTTTTTACATTTTAAAAATTGCATCGTGTCGAGTTGTTTACTAAGTACTGTTACATAAAGACAGACTGTTTATTTTGTTATCAAGAGGAAACGGAAAGATCGAATGGAAATGTTGTCGGATACACAGACTGTAGTGCAGTACTGAACCATTGTACTGTTATTGAAGAGAATTAAAGTCGGTGAATGACTTTTAGAAATGCCCACCTTTTTATACCACGTAATTAGGCCTACTGTGCCTAATCGTCCATACAATGCAGTGATTTGAATCAGTGTGTGACAATGTTGGTGTGACCGTGTGAGGAATTTTGTAACTTCACTCATCACACTGTTTTTTCATGCAAAGGTGAGACCTGGTGAGTTTCTGAGGACTGTTTCCTCAGTTAAAAGTTTAAATCCTTGACATCCATTCTACTGGAACTGTTTTAAGTGTATATAGCAGGGCATACAGTGCACAGATGTGACCTCATATTGATCAGGAAGTACTGTAAGGTCCTAAAATTCAATCTAATCACTACTCAAAAGCATTTGAGATCTGTTGATAAGGGAAAGCATATATATACTGTATACATGGAGTTTAATGTTAGTAAATAGAGGAGTGTGAATTGTACGCACAAGGCAGTACGGGTAGTACTTCCTGGTGCCTCACAAAATCTGAGATGGCTAAACCTGCTGGATGTCAAATACAGAAATTAATTTTGCTATGAAATCTTATACTTTGAACTAGCTAGATATTCCAAAGTTCAGACCTTTTCAATTATAGAGCTCTAGAGATAGAGGGAAAAAAACAAACTTGACAACTTAAAAGGTGTGCTGTATTGGCCCCAAATATGCTAGATATTCAAATATGGTCACCTTTGGGCAAAATTCTTAAAACTGTGTTTATTACAACCTCTGAGGAAATTTTCGTCACTTTGACAGTCAGTCATCTTGTGTGTTCCTTAAAAATGTCTGAGAACAAATTGGAGAGTAAAGACATCCAGGAAAGTACTTTTTGAAAACTTCTAGCAGTTATAGCATGCTATAATTTGGGGCCTATACTGACTACTCTTTAAGCGTTCCAGAACTGAGAACAGTTATCAGACATTGGTTGGTTACCAAGGAAGTTTGCAAAGGTGATCATTGGTGACCACTTTGTTGTCTTTCTAGTATATTTGGGAGTATTAAGTACAGTACTGATCAGTATTGGTATGTTGGAAACAAAGCCAAAGTTACTACGCAACAGTATCTGAACCTATTGATAATCTTCCTTTACCGCACATCTGAATCCGAGAAATACCTGTACACTAATTTAGACAAATTGTTAACTTTTGCAAGAACTTTTGCAAGAACAGCAGTTGAGTACTTACCTTGTCTCACCTGTATGCTCACAACATTTGCACTCTTGTTAACCATGTCTAGGATAAACTGGTAATCTCTTTATCCCTGTACACCTTTAGCGATGGTTCACAACCAGTCGACGAGACGACGAGTCCTTCGGTCACATTCCACCAATCAAATTTTGTGAGTTGATGGATAAGCCCGTCGTAAATATTCCAGACCTCGTCAGTCGCTGGATTTTGAGATTTGTGCTTGGTTTTCTTTCTTGCAAATGAAGCATCCCAATAGATCAGGTCATCTCTGTGTAGCATCTAATGGTCAAGTTCTATATCCCAGAACTACAGTATTCACACATGTCGAGGACAATTCTAAGAAACTGTCCTGGTTCTGTAAATATATTTTGAAAGTTTCAGTGAAACTAGAACTGAGTTGACTTCATTTACTTACTCTGATTCATCCTCCCCTTGGAAGGTACTGTACAGTAGAAAAGCGATAACGATATGAACAATTCAATAAAAACTTTAAACGGAAAAATTTGAAGAACTAAAAAAGGTACCTAATACTAAATAAGACACCTACCACGACACTCATTAATATACAGTAGTAATTAATATTCAATAGGACAAAACAATAAATTAGCAGAAGGAATTCTATACAGGTACATCACACTACAGAAAAGAGATTTATTTCGGTAGGACTTTCTTGCATATTGTATTTTGAAAGCTGAACAAATTTCAAGGTATTTGGATGATTTGTAAAATAGTTCTTAAAAATTAGAAAAGAAGTACCTAAATACTAGATCAAATAACAGCCAAAAGACTCCATATACAGACCTAGTAAATGTCATAAAGTCAAAACGGGGAAAAAAAATTAAATCAAGAACTGACTGTTTTTCAAGCTATTTTTGATGATTTGTAAACACTCCTTTCTGTAGAGTTTTCACTACAGCTCATCACCCTGCATCTTTCCAGCATTTTCAAGGACACATTAGGGATTACCTTTCCTGTGAATAGAATCTCCTGGGGGACTGTCCCCACTGCACAATAACATTTATTACAAAAGCCAAAATATTGGAAAAAATCAAAAGACAGACTTTTGTAATTTTTTTTTTTTTGCAGATTGACAAAAGTGATCATTGTTTCGCATGCATTGAAAGTAACGTAAATCTTTGTGTGAGAACATAGATAGAAGAGAGTTCTATGTTTCAAAGAAAAGTACCACATGTTGACTAGCACAATGTGCTGCTACCTAAGCACTGTCAGCAGTTTCCACTTTAGTAAGGCCAGTTAATAGTTTCATGTTCTTGGTTACAGAGATATAGGTATAGTCCATATGTAGCAAATATAATATATAAAATAATATATATGATAATATATATAAAAATATATATTATATATATATATAT
>JAIPMN010006970.1:999-14016 GCA_020650975.1 Apostichopus californicus
TCTGATTGCTGAACATTGGTGAATGTAATTAGGCTTTGCCTACGCCTCTCGGGCTCAAACCATCGCAATGAGTATGTATACCTTTTCATCAATATTTTTAGTTGGAGCAGTACCACTTTCTCTTTCACTGAGTTGCCGGCGATTCTGGCACTCGTCTGGCTACAGTAGCTATACTGACGGCCGTGACATTATCAGTTATTTGCCGAGAGGTTTTTAACTTGCAGGCGTCGGGTGATTGGATTGGTGAATGAGTTTATCAGATGAAGAACTGGAAAATCGAAATAACCGATAAAGAAGCTCCCGTTCTCCTTTTCTCTATTCAGCTTTCCTTCTTTCTTCCCCTTCCGCTCTCTTCACCTTTTCTCCTTTTGCCGACAGACCCAAATTTGCCGACAGACCCAAAATTTGCCGACAACGACCAAATTATTGGGGGGTGTGACACCCCCACACCCCCCCCCCCGCTCGCTACGCCCCTGACATATCAAAGCATGCTTTCTCACCGGCAGTGACGTGCACGTGGTGGGTCGTTGACTGGTACTCTTACGAAGGGGAGTTGAGAGTCTTCGCGCGGTTGACAATCCTCCTCCCACTGCCGCCCTCCTCCACCTCCACCCACCCCGCCCGATGGTTCCCGGATTGTTCCCGATGGTTCCCGGATTGAATGTTTGGCGTCCAAGTGCATACCTGGATCCCCAGGTACTACAAAATCTTGCACGGAAGGTTTCCTTGCGGAATACACGCGAGGACTAAATACATTTACAGGGATAACTATTGCTTTGGAATGGTGGGGACGTTGGGTTACATACCCAGGAAAGGATGTTAATGTTTGACTCTTTTGCAATGTTCCTATTTATGACTTATATCGAGACAGTAGTCTCGAAACCCCTTTAACTGTAGCTATTGTTTAACGTTTCGAAGTCTATTTACCAGCCTGTTAGATATCATATACTTATCCTAACAAATAGCACAGGCACTGATACGAGTTTGTTGTACTGAAGTTGAGCTCGTTATATGATAACCGGTTACCTTTGGTGATTTCGATAATAACATCTAGGCTTTTTACAGATAAAAACGACCACAGTCTCAGGCTGTTGATTTGCGGCATCACCATGGACGTAATGGACCATTTTCTTGTAAGTTTTGCTCAGTACATGTACGCAACTTTGTACTTACACTAATAGGCGAGGAACATCGTTAGTAGTACCTTGACTTGCTACTACTGTACCGTAGGCTAGTTGGTCTTGATGATAGTCCAAATTTGTGAGCATTTGTGTATTTGAATTTGTTTGTGTTGTAGCTACATGTTACTATACAAGAGGCCTTGTTCAAATAAGACTATTCTTAATTGCAACTATGCCAAAGTACGCCTATAATCAATTCCCAAATTCTTATGCAGTAAACGGGTAACGTGATATAACTTGCATGTAGCCTACATATTTAGCTAGCATGGTACTGCCTATATGCAAATAGGGAACATGAATATAGCCTAAGTTACGTTTAGCTAGGCCCAATAACATGGAAAATCTATGGACAAGCAGACCAGCATATTGATAATGCATTAGAGCATGTTGTGAAGCTAACCATTCATTTATATATCAGAAAGCAGACAAAACTGACATTAATGTAAATTCCAGACATTAGCCTGCATGTACAATGTAGAAATATATGCATCAGTCATTGAGTAACATGTGGCTACACTGAGCTGACATTGACCCATTCTTAAAGCTATATATTACAGGAACATCTGTTGTGTGATCAGATCTTCCAAGTGCAAGCAACTAGTGAGTTAGACCCACATTTGATGAAACAACCCATCGACCTGGACATACTAGTCAAAATCCTACATCTGGCTGAGTTGCGTGTCACAAAATTAATATAAACAGGCAATATAGAAACTAAGTTCACATACAACTGACTCAACGCCCGCCCACTGTATGAATCAGTGTTTATTTTGGACCTGCAAGCCATTACAAAATTGTGAATCAATCACACACTGACTTTTATACCCGATCAAGTCGTTGATATGACTGACTTTTATTGACAAAATTGAAAAACGCAAGTTAACGGCATATTTTTTTTACATCTTGCAAACTCATTAGCTTTGCTGTTTAGTAATCAATGAATATTCACAACTGAGGTCAGAGAGCTGAGAGGGTCAAAAACAAATGTAACCTAGCTAGCCCAAAGAACCTCACAAGTGGGTCGCAAAATTCCATTGTTCTTTTCAAAAGGTTAGGGGTAAATTCCCTTTACAGATCGCATGGATAATTAACCAGCATTTGCATCCGGAAAATCTGGGAGCTATGTACTGACACAATACGTACACATTGCATACATGTAGAAGGAAGCTATATTAGCTCATTTAAAGGCATTGAAGACTCGCCCCAAACTGCGTGCGGCCATCTGAAAAAATTAACTTTCCGTTGCTTGCAAGTGACGTTTTCGTGTCGCTACAAAATGCAGACAGTACAGTAATGAAACGTGATACCTTGTTATCTTAAGCTGGACCTGAGATGTCCATCTCTGTATCGTTTGTATACTGTGCTGTGGGTATTGACCGCAGCTGTATGTACTGACTGTACACTAGTGTCTAATTACCGACGGTAGCAAGCTGTTTGTGTGTATTTTCTTGGATCGATGGTGGTGTCTAACATTTCTGTTACACCTCATTCGAAACTAGGTCAGATTAATGGCATTAGACGTTTCTTGTTGCGCAAGTCTTCACACCCTTTAAGCTAGCCTATAGCAAGACTTGAGAACACAAACACTACATCACATTTTCATACTCTGTGTATACATCAATAAAGAACTTAACTTTGTAAGCTTTGATATTGACAATCATATCATTTTTATTACATAGTTATTGCGACTTTCCTTTTCTTTCTGTAGGGTGAGCAGTCAATTAAAGTACAAGAACAACGATCCCTGATCAATGCTCACCTACGACAAGGATGGGAGCCTTTACAACTCATTGGTCTCACATTTTTTTTAACCGTAATACTCGTGAAAATATGGGATAAGATTTTTAACCGAGAAAAAGGTACGTAACCATTTTGGTCTTTGTTTCATTAGCTTTATTTTTTTTTTATTCTTTTACTTCTTCTACATGTATTTAACATATATTACCAAATTTGTACGGCAATACATCTCTGACATTCAAGACAGGAATCTGGAGAACATTGATCTCCAATATGCCCCTAACTATATAGGCCTACTAGCCATCTATTTCCCAATCTTTGCCCCCCCGCCCCCTTTCATTCCAGGAATAACAAAACCGCCAGGGAATACTTAAAGCATGTATACCTAAACCTTTGATTTCCAATTTACATTTTGTCAATCACAGTGTGTATATGGTTTCCACATGTATACATAAAAGTATGTTAAAGTCATTTAGGACAGTTTTACAGACTTTTTTTTTTTTTTTTTAACTGCCATAACGCTGCGGAAAAATCACAACAGTGATAGTATGAAGTAGTCTTGAACATATTTTCATTTGAAAAGAGCAAAGTTTGTTTTTGGCTAGATTGGGATTCAAATTAGAACTTTATCCAGCATTTAGTTGCTGATGATCCCTGAATATCCAACACCATCTTTGAGATTAAAGACCCAATGAACATCCCCAGCTGCCCCAGTACCCCCCCCCCCCCACCCTCCTTTCTCTTGTACTTTGAATGCTCTTCCACTCGACTTTTATAATCGTTTTATTGAAGAACCAATATTGTCGTACTGTAAACAGCTGTAGACAATGATAGGTCAAGATTCTGAGGGAAGACCAGCCAACTTTCTTTATAAATATCAATTCTTCGATATATCAAAAAACATTATTTGATTACCTCTAGCATCCTAAGTGTTTTCCACTTCAGATTAAATTTGATGATTTCATGAAAATATATTTTCCTTCCAATATGTTTCATTTTTTTTCCTTTTTACTTCCAAAAACAGATCTATTTACGACGATAAAAGAATCCTTCTTCAAGTTTGTAAGAAATCTGCCTATCATTGGTGCAAAGGTAAGATGACCTTGGCTACATCTGCAAATTGATCAAATTGACTTATAATAGTCTCCAAGTACTCAGTTATTATTGGGAAACAGTCATTTTTTAAGTCTCAAAGTCTTAGTGCGTGGTTGATAATGCCTAACAGAATTACAGCTGATGAATGGAATGATTAGGCAGGGGAAAGGGCAGGGGAATAGGTGGGGAAAGACTGAAAGGGGAGGGAGGTGCTGCCTCATTTAAAAGTCTTCTGAATAAGTTTTAAGTGATGTTATCTGCTGAAGCCCGTCAAATGTTACCCTAACCATGTGGGATTGTAGCATTTATTCTGTGCCGCTGTGTATACAATTTAAGCTGAAGGACACCCTGCATGTCGCTTTAAAATGTTCGGTGAAATCAAAATTGGACTGAATACATTATTATATCTGATCAATATTAGCATGTATGGATTGTAGTCACATTGACTGTTACAAGTACAGGTAATAAAAGCTGATGAAATTGAAGAAAAAAAGAAGATTGAAAAGAAGCGTCCATTTAATAATGAAGAGAAAATTATTTTACTTAATTAAAACTGTGTGCAGCGTATCATGAAAAGGCAGACTCTGATTGGGTCACGTTTTTATCGGCAAACAACTCAATCACTATCTGGCAAATAGATTAATGTCAACGTTATAGTCAAGAAACTACAGTATATATTCTTAGATCATAGACTGTGTTTCTCTTTATAGATCCTTCTGTGTAAACATGAACCTGTATACTGTACAAGGTACATGTGCGGTTTTTAATTTAGCGCTTCTATGGTTATTAAGTCGGATGGGTATAAGTAACCCTTTGTACATAATTAGTGTTATCTTGTTGACTTTGCTGTTAATTACTGTGCCCTTCCCACACGAACTTTGTGTAATGTACATGTGCAAGTGGGCTTGAGATTCATATATAATAGTCTAAATACACTAGGCCGTGCAGTGTTATTGGTTTCTTTACAAACTTCATATATGCTGATTGTCCCTAAAGGCAGCATATATATATCAATGCTGATTGTCACTAAATGCTGCATATATCAACGTTGATTATCCCAAATTACAGCATACGTACATATCAATGCTGATAATCACTAAATGCAGCTATATATCAATGCTGATTGTCACTAAATGCAGCATATCAATGCTGATTGTCACTAAATGCATCATATATGCTGATTGTCGATAATTGCAGCATCTATCAATGCTGATTGCCACTAAATATGCTACATATCAATGTTGATTGTCACCAAATGCATCATATATCAACGTTGATAATCACTCATTGCAGCATATATCAATGCTGATTGTCACTAAATGCATATCAATGCTGATTGTCACTAAATGTAGCATATCAATGCTGATTGTCACTAAATGCATATCAATGCTGGTTGTCACTAAATGCAGCATATATCAATGCTGATTGTCACTAAATGCATATATCAATGCTGATTGTCACTTAATTCAGCATATATCAATGCTGATTGTCACTAAATGCAGCATATATCAATTTTGATTGTCACTAAATGCATCACATGTATATATGCTGATTGTCACTAAATGCAGCCTACAATGTTTGATTCACACAAAAGTTAGTATATATGTCAGATCTGTTGTTGCTCTACAATTACTTATAATGTACAATTAAAAATTTCATGTCATAATGGCTCTCTATTTTTAAGTTTATAAAAGTACCAAAATTAGAACACAAAATCCAAGCATCTTGTAATTAGTTGAAGTGCTCGCAGAACTTAACAAGTTAATTTAGTGTCGTTAATCAGTTTCTTAAGCACCGTTTAACCATGGGTCTTGTTTGTTACACTGTTCCTCGACTCATTTTGGAGGGGAAAAAAGCATGTCTGCTGCTTGTCGTACCCTTCCCAGTTTGGTCTCTACACCCGTTGGGAAATTGGGGGGGGGGAAGGTTTAGAGACAGGGCAAGGGATGGATGAAGGTCAATTCTCTATCTGATAGAAATCTCTGGGCAAATCATTTATTGCTAGCTGAATGAATACATAATGAATACATGAATTGTGAAACATCTTGTAAACCATAGAGCTCCCAATAAGATGAGGCACTGTATGTCAAACCTCAGAGAAAATACCAGCAGCAAATCAAGGGTTAATACAACTTAGGTAAAGCCTGCTTGGATTAATAAAAGTGATAACAACAATATGTAGGTATAGATGAGATCAAGCCTAGTTGTACCTTTCCTTTTTGTTTTCAATTAACCCAGTTACGGGAATCTTTAATCTTGTTCTCGTTGCAGATTCAAGAAGAATTAGATTCTACAAAGTCGGAGATCAGCAAGAACATGTTTCCACTAAAGAAAGGCCAAAAATATCTCACACATTTACCACAGAAGGGAGTGCAATCTGACAAGCTTATTGAAATTGTCAAAAAAGATTACAAAGGCTTGGGTATGTTCATATGTAAAAACAATGCTGATATTTTTGCTATATATGTGGATGTTTTTAAAAAAAAACAATTTTTTGTGTGATTTGTAAGATTTGTGCCAGTGAATAGTTTATACAGCAGTTAATGGCGGCATATAATCAACATTCATTTCAAAGTGACGAAGAATATTTTGTTTGTTGTCGAATCCATTATGTTCCGTGATGACTGAGGTTTTAATGCGAGTAGAGTGGTACTGATAAAACTAAAATTGAAGGAAATTATTATCTACAGTACTGGTCAAAATAGTTCTGTTTTTTTTACAAAATTACTGTACAGTGACATTCACATGATTTGAAAGGTGTGGGAGAGGGGAGGAGGGGGAAGGGGGGAGCTCAACTAACAAATCCTCTGACAGATTTAGGTAAGGGTTGGAACCTTTTATGGAAGGGACAAAGACTGATCCCGACTATGTGTAAGAAATCTGGGCCCAGTCTCAATTTTTTCCACGACTGACAATGGAGGTGGCCGTGGCCTCTAAACCTCTCCCCCCCCCCTCTCCCCAAAACCTGCCTTTCCAACCATTTTTGCATGCCACTGGTACTGTACAATATCCCTGAGGTTATCTGCAATCTGTTTAGTTTGCACATAGCTATAAAGTGGCTTCAGAGAATTGGTGCACACCTGACCCTTATCACCACTCTTTGAGCAGTGAAAGGTTGAAAGGTTATCTTTGTGATCACAAGTGGTCTCAAAAATGACTAGGTAGATTTCTCTGTGATAGACTAGGTGATTCTCTGTGATATACCAGATGATGTTAGGGGGAATGGTGGTGACAGTTAGTTGTCAGAATATGAATTATATAATGCCATGCTACTGTACCTTTCATTAAGAAATAACTCTACAATTGTTAAGTGATTTGTTAAGCACAATTAGTTAAATGAAGAAAAATGTCTACGGCTTTACAGAGCATCCACATGACTGAATCCACTGTACAGAGCATCTACACATGACTGTATCCACTGTACAGAGCATCTACACAGGACTGTATCCACTGTACAGAGCATCTATACATGACTGTATCCACTGTACATAGCATCTACATGACTGTATCCACTGTACAGAGCATCTACACATGACTGTATCCACTGTACAGAGCATCTACATGACTGTATCCACTGTACAGAGCTTCTACACAGGACTGTATCCACTGTACAGAGCATCTACACATGACTGTATCCACTGTACAGAGCATCTACACAGGACTGTATCCACTGTACAGAGCATCTATACATGACTGTATCCACTGTACAGAGCATCTACATGACTGTATCCACTGTACAAAGTATCTACATGGCTGTATCCACTGTACAGAGCATCTACTTGACTGTATCCACTGTAAAGAGCATCTACACATGACTGTATCTCCTGTACAGTGCATCTATATGACTGTATCCACTGTACAGAGCATCTACATGACTGTATCCACTGTACAAAGTATCTACATGGCTGTATCCACTGTACAGAGCATCTACTTGACTGTATCCACTGTAAAGAGCATCTACACATGACTGTATCCACTGTACAGAGCATCTACACATGACTGTATCCACTGTACAGAGCATCTGCATGACTGTATCCTTTTTACAGAGCATCTACTCATGACTGTATCCACTGTACAGAGCATCTACACATGACTGAATTACTCAGTGTGCACAGATGATTGTTAAATGTTTTCAAGATGACAGTAAATAATACAAGGGATAAAAAGTTCTTGGATAGTAAGTTCACATATTAATAGACAATGTTTCTTTCAGAAACAACTCATTGGGAGAGTGGCCGTTGCTCGGGAGCCATCTATGCCTCGGGTGAAGAAAATGACCGACTGATGTCAGAGGTGAGAAAAAAAAGGGTCTTCTTCTGAGACTTTTTATGATACAAATTGATTTTTTCTTTTTTTTTCTTTTTTCTATTCTTAGTTCGATGTTTGCCTAAAAGATATATCTGCCAAGATTAAAATGTTCACATTTTTTATTCATTTCAATTCGTAAGTCTAGTTCCATTAGTTCTAGCCTAAACATGACCATAGTGCTTTAAAGCTTAAAAACCTGTACATGTGATGTCTGTGGTTAAATGGGATGCATTTGCCGACGGTTCAATTAAACTTCCCCCTAGGACACGAAACAGAGCCTCTGTTAGCTACATGGTGTGAAATAAGATCAACTTACCTACATTTGCATCGTATGATATCCTTTAGATTTGATCTCCTTATAAAGGCCACACCATCCCACGAAGGTTCGGTGTGGCCCACTGTAATTTAAATGTATGGCACTGCACGATCATCAAGCAAACACATTTGAGAAGGTACAACACAGTTTTGGTTGTTAGTGGAGCCCCCCTTTCTAATTTCCTGCTTTTCACTTTCATATTGGATCTGCTTCCATCTGATCGTTTTTCTTTCAACTCTCTGTGAGGATAGTTCTCGGTGGTATTAATGACCATCCACTTAATTACTCATGTTAACCCTAAACTACTGTATCGAGTTCATCGGTATAGTGACACAGGTCTTTTAGTGAGGTTAGGCTATATTTTGTTCCCAGTGTTATTATAACTTGGGGCAAAGGGTCAACTTTGTTGGAGGAAGCTTGGCCAAGACAAAAGTAAAATTAAAATAAATAATTAAAATATTACTAATTTATACAGCTTCCTCTGTTAAAATGGGACACAATTTACCATCATGATAACTTTGCTCCTTTTTCGCCCAAAATCTTTCATTAGTTGGTGGTGGAGCAGATCTAGCAATCTCCATAATCTCCTGCTTTCTCTAAACCCCTAAACCATGTATTATTTTGGATGAAATGACATAATTTATCCCTTTGCAAACAGAGATGTTTTGAAAAATATCTTAAAAGTTTAGCCATGCAGTCAGTGTACTCTATTTGTTTGCCATGTATCATATTTTCAGTGATCAGAGGTCTGACAAGACAAGATTGGAGAATGTCTTGGGTTAAACTATCCATCATCTAGAGTCTTGCATCTCTTGTAATTCCAAATTTTATCTTTCTATTTTCCAAGGTCTTCAGCATGTTCGTCGGTGCTAATCTCCTTCAGCCCGATGTCTTCCCAGGACCGAGGAAAATGGAGGCTGAGATTGTTGCTATGGTGTGTAACATGTTCAAAGGAGGCAAGGATGCTTGTGGTGTGGTAGGTAGCCTAGCTTTTTTTTGGGGGGGGGAGGGGGGACAAATGCCAACTTTATGTAGAAGCGCACCAAATTTCCACTAATTACTTTGAGCTGTCTCAACGTTGTTGGTACCGAATCAATCAAAGTGTTAAATGTTATGTTTCATGGAGTGTGGATGTTTGAGGGAAGAGAAAGAACCTGATAAATTAGACATTTTCTCCAAGAGAGAGAAAAAACTTTTATGCCAATTTTCTATTAATTTCGTCTTTCTCTCTCATCCTGTTCACAGGTTACGTCATGTGGATCAGAAAGTATCTTGCTGGCCTGCAAGTCTTACCGAGAATTAGCCTACAAGAAGGGAATCTCAAAACCAGAAATGTGAGCTAAAATATAACAATAATTCAATATTAACTGCCTGTGTTCCGTGATTTTCTGATTTCATAATAATACCCGGCATTTTTATTTTGAGATACATGTAATTTACGTCAGATTTTAGCTGCGGAATCTTTCTCTCTGACATACTATTTCTGACGTAAAGATATTTTTTTTCCCCAGGTTGCCTTTTTCACAAATTCAGATTATCTAATACGTTCCCTAATAAAAAAATTAAAAAACTGCAAAATTCTATTTTCCAGATAGACTTGTAAACATCTGAATTTTGATTTTGTAAAGAATTATTCCCCTGTCAGCTTTAACAAAGAACTAGTTTTGGCTTTTGTTTCTGATTTTGTAAATTATCATAGCAAGAGAGGAGGGATAGATTACGGTAAATTACAGACATCAACTGAGTTCTTTTATTCACCTAGTGAAGTGTTTGTTCGAACTTAGCAAAATTAAAATTTCTAGTGTATTCACTCACCAAATACCTGACATTTGCCTTTGTGCATTAATTTTTATTCAAAAAGTATTAATATCATTTGGAGAGCCTTGAGAAGATTTAATTTGATAAATCTAACAGTTTATTTAGTCATCTTCTGCAATCATCCAATAATCAAAGTTCAATCATTGATTGTTTTGCTTTACACTTAACCAATTATTCCTCCCCTCTCTCTAGTCTGATGCCTGAAAGTGCTCACGCTGCATTCGTCAAGTCGGGGAAGTATTTTAAGATGAAAGTTGTGAAAGTGCCTCTCGACAAACAGACGTTTAGAGTCAACTTTCAGGTGAGCTAATATGAATAATAATGTGTAACACTTTGATGAAACACTGCCTACCATTACGTTACATTTATTGGAACCCCTCCCCCACCCCAAAATCTCACAGGTCCCCATTGATACACCTGGGTGAAGAGAGGCAATGGAGATAAAGTGCCTCGCCCAAGGACGCAACGTCATGATCTGGCAAGGACTCAAACATGTAAACCTTAGATGAAGTCCACTGCATTAACCACTTGACCTCACAGCTCTCTCTATATTGACGGTCAGGAAAAATATCTTGTGCCTAGCAACAGTACTTAGATACCCTCCTAAACTGTTAATCCATGACCTCTTTTGTTTTGTTATTTTGTTATATTGTCTCTTTGTATGGATTTGTTTATCTCTTTCTTCGCTTCCTTTTTTGTATTTTTTCTCTGTTTTTCCTTATCTCTTTACTCTCTCTGTACTTATGTGATTTTTGAAATTTTTTTTTTTTTTGTGAAGGGTCCAGACTCGAAAAGTTTCTATTTACTTCTGGTTCCTCCACTTCCATTATAGCATATTTTGTACTTTGTTTATTGTTATTTCATTATAATTTGAGTAAATTACTCATTGACTCTGTTACTGTTTATATATATGGAAAGTGGAAAATAAACTTGAAACTTAAAACTTGAAACTTTGTTGCTATGGCCTCTGTTACATAGCAGCCAGTCTTAGGTTAAAAAGTATTACATTTTTACTTACAACCCTAATTTCTTTTTTCTCTTTCTCTTGGAAACAGAAAATGAAGAAGATGATTAATTGTAACACAGCCATGCTTGTGGGTTCCATGCCATCCTTCCCTCATGGTGCTTGTGACCCCATCCAGGAAATCGCTAAGGTTAAATTTTTTCAGCTTCTTAACAGATTAAAATAGTAATGTTGATATTAAAAGGAAGTAATTCTTAGTGTGGCAAAGATGAGACAGACTGCTATCTTGTATAAATGTTCTATACACCAGGATCAACTTGTCAGTATTCAAATGTCCAGGATGTTTTCATAGTTGAACTAAAGTCTTTTCCGATCTTTAACGATCTACTTGTCAAAGTTGGTGGAGGGCAGTCATGGCAAAATATCGATTTGAAATTTTTTTGAAACACTGTGAGAATGTCCTAAAGTTAGTCCCGAAAAATGGTTGTTTTCATACATGGGATCATTGGATACTGGGGCTGAATTGTCGGAAATAAATTGCATCTTACAGGAGACTTGTCACAGGCGTTACAGAAGTTTCTTAGAAGGCATTAGCCTAGTATGATGGAGTATGTGTGGCCCACTGTCCTCTTGAAAATGTATTTGTCATTAATGAAACACCATGGGTTAGTTTTAAGTGCCGAAAAATGGAAGAAGTTTGACAGCAGGTGGAATGAATGCTGATAGTTAAGCTGATAGAACCAGTCGCACATATAACTCATGTGATGATGAAGGGTTATATGGACTGATAGTACCAGTCTCACCTATTACTTAAGAGATAAAGAAGGGTTATATGGACTGATAGTACCAATCTCACATATAACTTATGTGATAATGAAGGGTTATATGGACTGATAGTACCAGTCTCATATATAAATTATGTGATAATGAAGGGTTATATGGACTGAAAGTACCAGTCTCACCTATTACTTAAGAGATAAAGAAGGGTTATATGGACTGATAGTACCAATCTCACATATAACTTATGTGATAATGAAGGGTTATATGGACTGATAGTACCAGTCTCATATATAAATTATGTGATAATGAAGGGTTATATGGACTGAAAGTACCAGTCTCACCTATTACTTAAGAGATAAAGAAGGGTTATATGGACTGATAGTACCAATCTCACATATAACTTATGTGATAATGAAGGGTTATATGGACTGATAGTACCAGTCTCATATATAACTTATGTAATAATGAATTAAGGGTCATATGGACTGATAGTACCAGTCTCACATATAACTTATGTGATAATGAAGGGTTATATGGACTGATAGAACCAGTCGCAATTATAACTCATGTGATAAAGAAGGGTTATATGGACTGTTAGCACCAGTCTCACATATAACTTATGTGATAATGAAGGGTCATATGGACTGATAGTACCAGTCTCACATATAACTAATGTGATAATGAAGGGTCATATGGACTGATAGTACCAGTCTCACATATAACTAATGTGATAATGAAGGGTTATATGGACTGATAGTACCAGTCTCACCTATTACCTAAGTGATAAAGAAGGGTTATATGGACTGATAGTACCAGTC
>JAIPMN010006970.1:14026-37925 GCA_020650975.1 Apostichopus californicus
GGTTATATGGACTGATAGTACCAGTCTCACCTATTACTTATGTGATAATGAAGGGTTATATGGACTGATAGTATCTGTCTCACATATAACTAATGTGATAATGAAGGGTTATATGGACTGATAGTACCAGTCTCACCTATTACCTAAGTGATAAAGAAGGGTTATATGGACTGATAGTACCAGTCTCACATATAACTCATGTGATGATGAAGGGTTATATGGACTGATAGTACCAGTCTCACCTATTACTTATGTGATAATGAAGGGTTATATGGACTGATAGTATCTGTCTCACATATAACTAATGTGATAATGAAGGGTCATATGGACTGATAGTACCAGTCTCATATATAAATTATGTGATAATGAAGGGTTATATGGACTGATAGTATCTGTCTCACATATAACTAATGTGATAATGAAGGGTCATATGGACTGATAGTACCTGTCTCACATGTAACTTACATTGTATTTCTGTTTCCATCTCAGCTTGGTAAGAAGCATAACATTCCCGTTCACGTGGACCAGTGTATGGGTGGCTTTCTCACTCCATTCGCAGGAAAGGAGTTTAAATTACCTCCTTGTGACTTCTCCGTAGATGGGGTGACTAGTATATCTGCTGATACGCACAAGGTACAGTAAAGGGGGCATCAAACACTAATGTTGGGGATGGTTGAGGGGATGGTAGAGGAGTGGGAATGGTTGGGGGAAGGGTAGAGAATGGTGGATAGGGGTATGAGAGAGGAAACTTCATCCAATGGAATTACCATAGCAAAAGGAATACCCTAGAAGAAACAGTGGTGTATCTATTACAGAGTGACTTATGTAAGAAGGTGTGAGATAAAGGGGGAAAATGACAGAGTTTTATTGGTGGTTCCTCCTTCCATTAGAATTTCTGATAAATGGCTGAATAAGTGTTTTTTAGCATTAACCATAGACCTTTTTGTCCATCAGTGTTAGTAAAAAAATTGTGATAAATTGTATCAGTATAGATCAAAATGTTGCAACGTCATACATATTAAGTGTCAATTAGCTTCTTGGAAGATGAATGGATATTAATCAAATATAGAAAACACGATTCGTCTGCACTAGAAACATTATAGAAAGCCAGACTAATTAACCTACATTTGCCCTGAGGTGCTGAGTATCTCTCATGTGTAATCTTAGCTGGCTTCAAAATTACCATATTTTATGTGTATTATGTGTAGATTTGACTTTCTCATAAAACTGCGATGATAGTTTTGTTTCGTCTTGCACATGTGTGTCACATATGGTCAACCACCTTCATGAATTGCTGAAGATGTCTGAAAAAATTATACCAGCTACATGTATGTACCAAACCTGAAATGTGATGTCTGATCAATTTGTTTTTGCAGTACGGCAAAGCTCCCAAGGGTTCCTCCACCCTGCTGTACAGTCATCCTAAGTATCGCGAGGGCCAATATTTCACGTACACAGATTGGAGTGGCGGTATCTACGCATCTTCAACCATGGCAGGTGAGTTCACGTGTAAATTAAGGTTGAAACCGTACAGCATAGACACAGCTGGGTAACTAGCTGAATGCACTCTCTTTAGGGTAATTTACACACACATGCCACAAAGTGTCCATTAGCTATAGGTTGCATCCAAAAACCTGCCGTTTGTACTGAAAGGCAGGTTTTTACCAGTTGGTTAGCTGAGTGATCAGTCCCATCTTTTCCTACCTTTGTTGAGCTGTCTATTATGCAACTCTTCACACAGCTAGTAGCCAAATCACTATCAGATCAAGGCAGACATGGCAAGGTGTGAACAAATCAACTCTCCCAAACTCACCAGTCTGTTTGCAGGAGAGATAAAGTTTCAGTAAGTTGAGGTCAAGAAAGCTGAAAAATGCAACCTATGGTTAATGGACTAGCTTATTCTCGTCACGAAACTCTACCTTGAACTAAGATTCTAGGATATTTGTGTTTTTCTTAAACACAAACATTGGTAGGCACCATACAGTGGGCAAGAAATTCTTAAAGATCTCCATTGCTCATCGTAAATACAGAGCATATCTTTCAGAATTTGTTTTTCACTTCAGTCACGTAAATGCTCCATTCGCAACATGGATCAAGTTTATAAACATAGCAAATTGTTGTTGTTATTGTTATTATTATTATTGTTATTAAAGGATATCACCCTAGTCGTATCCTGGTCAGAGCCTGCATTTCCTAAACATAGAACAACAAGTTAGCAAATTTCACAAGTTTGGAGACAGTGTCTGTATGGCTGTAGCTCCAAGACTCTGGAGTTCTTTGCCCTGTGGATACATTAAAACTGCTCCTAAATGTAATTCTTTTCAACATCTAAGGCTGCTAAATCTGTAGGCCAATCATGTAGGCCTAAAAGTCAGTCTAAGTGATGCTGCTGAAAAATAAACAAATTAACCCTTAAGTTAGACATGGACGGATTGATTTTACACACTGAATCATATCACAACTTGGTGAATTCCTCTTAATACTAACCAAGATAATGTATAAAGTACTATCTTACGATATGTCGGCATGAATCAATGATAGCTATTATTAAACCAAACATCCTCCCATCGTCATAATTATGCCTAAGGTATATATCTTTCAAATCTGTGTCAAGGAGGATATTTTTTATATTATAATTCCCAGGTACTCGTTCTGGGGCGATCATGGCCACATGTTGGACGGCTTTGATGAGCAATGGAATAGATGGCTACAAACAGACCGCCGACAAGGTCTTGAAGTGCAGACAGTACATAGAGAAAAAGTGAGAAATAATCAAATTAAAAAGAATAATGTTACATGAATCCTATTGTAATTATAGCTAGTCCATGCATTAAACTGACAATTTCCCTCCCTCCAGCGGGTCCATAGTGACTAGACCTTGTTTTAAACACCAATGTCTCACGGTAACATTGACTTTCCTGTATTAATCTTTAATATTCAGTATGTAGTTGGGACCGAGAATTCCTTCAAGTAACGTTTCCATGGCTACAGATCCACAGTCAACACTGTGAAGATTGAAACTCTTGTTGTGTCACATTTCTCCTTCCTTGAATCTAGTTCTTGCTCTATTCTTTGCTCATTCGTCCAATTTAACTACCTGTCTATCTGTGTCTCTTAATTTGTCCTTAGTTTGTGTTTGTTTCAGTTCTCCTCTGAACAAGATCCTGCTAGGATCGAAATGTCAGGCCTTCAAACTTTATACAAATACTGTACACTCAATTTATCTTGTTATAAGCTCTATTATCTACACATAATTCCAATTGTGTATTCACAATAAAGGATGTTTCGTTACCTGATTTGGCCGAGTTGATAATCCTCTAAACTCATGCTTCCCATTTTTTTCCTCGGCGAATGATGTTGTGAGAATCGTTTTATTTTGTAATATTAGATGTTAAATTTTGTCTATAAGATGTTGATTTTGTGCAGTATCCAGTTATGCTACATGAATTTCAATTCTCGTACAACCTTTGACATGATCATTCACAAAGGACTTGAAACCGATCATGAAAATGGCTTACTTAGCTAGAAAAAAAGAAGTGTTGTTTCTATTTCTTTGTAATTTATAGCCTCCATGGTATCTCGGGAATTAAAGTCTTTGGTGAACCTGGAGTGAATATTATCTCTTTTGGGTCAGATGCATTCGACATCTATCGACTGGGAGATATATTGACCAGTAAAGGCTGGCACATGTATACCTTACAGATGCCTGCAGGGTAAGTCTTGTTTTAAATTGTATAAGTATCACATGTGGAATATTTGAGGGGAGGGTTTAGGGGGGAAGGGGGGAGAGTTTAGGGGGAAGGGGAGGGTTTAGGGGGAAGGGGAAGGTTTAGGGGGAAGGGGGGCAAGTGTAGTAGAGGAGAGGTGGGATGAGGGTAGAAGGTAGGGGAAAGAGGGAAGGATTGGTCAAAAGTAGTAAAGGTAATGGAGAAGGGGTATTGACAGGGTAAGTCTTGTTTTATATTATGTAAGTCTCACATGTGGAATATTTGGGGGAGGGTTTAGGGGGTGGGGGAGGGTTTAGGGGGAAGGGTTTAGGGGGAAGGGTTTAGGGGGGAAGGGGGGCAAGTGTAGTAGAGAAGAGGTAGGATGAGGGTAGAAGGTAGGGGAAAGAGGGAAGGATTGGGTCAAAAGTAGTAAAAGTAATGGAGAAGTATTTTCAATCATACCCTGCATGCCATTTTCTATTACTATGGGCGCTTAAATTAAACCAATCAGATTGTACTGACATATTTGAATGTAATTCAATTTCTTAAATTTTATGGAAAAGAAATCCTTGTAGAAGATGAATTGGTGCAATTTTTGTTATGAAATGCTAGGTTAGAATCCTGCATCACTTTTTCTTAATCATTTATTTATTTGTTATATCATTGTTTACTACTTGCAGATTAAATCTTGCCATCACTCCATTGTTCGTGGAGGGATCCACCCGAGATGACTTTTTGAGCGACGTCCGGCAAGGAACAGCAAAGATCATGAAAGACCCGTCGGCCAAGTCTGAAGGAATGGTGAGTATGGCCATTACATGCAAAAATAAGGCTGGTTCTATAGTAATGATCCAAGGTATTTGTGCTTGGGCATCAAGAGCAATGTAAGGCCCCAGTGACAATTCTGCCCCAGGCCTTATTATGTATTTATTTTTTCTTATTGGATTATTGTTAATAGATTATTGTTAATACATTATTCTTCATCCCATATTACCCTGACCCTGGGGATGTAGCCCTCTGACTGTCCAGTATCAAATAACCATCTTAGTAAAATGCTCCTTGCTCCCCTAATTGACCCCTGACCCTGTGGCTGTAGCCCTGTGGCCGTCCAGTACCAAATAACCGTCTTAGTAAAATTCTCTTTGCCCCCCTAATTGACCCCTGAGGCTGTAGCCCTCTGACTTTACAATACCAACCAACCAGCTCAGTAAAGATCCCCATTCCCCCGCCCCCTTATTGACCCCCTGACCGTGGACCTGTAGCCCTCTGAATTTCCAATTGCAAACAACTAGCATTTAAAAGTGCTTGCCCAGCATGAATGGATCAGCAGAGACATTCACTTTCATTTAGTTGTAATCCATGCAGCAACGTAAGACTTCAACAAAGACAATGGTATCAATTTTTAGCCTCGATGATATGTCCATAAAGCTTTCATATTCCTTCTTTGTATTATATTTTTCTTCTTCCCTCTACCTCACAGGCTGCAATCTATGGCATGGCCGCCAAGATTCCCGACCAGGCCATCGTCTCCGAGTTTATCACAGGGTACTTGGATGCGTACTATTATACAAAATAATCACAAACAAGAAAAATTACTCACCCTAGCTTGTTTCATTTTTGCTTTCATTTTCATTCTCTTGCCAATGGATTTCCTACATTTTAAATTCTAACAATTACAGGCACTTCAGGTTTTGTGTGATTTAATGTCAAACCTAAGTAAACCAAGTAGTTTTATTCTCTGCTAAAAAGAAAATTATATGAAAAGGGAAACAATTCTTTTGTTTAGATAGTTTATACAGTAGGTGTGCAATAAAATGCCAAACAATTCCAGTATTCCTGATCAAGCTTGTTTTCCTGCATGCAGTTCCTCAAGATATTTAATTGCTAAAGAACTACGAACCAAAGACATTTTATTTCACTAAATTCCAGTCCAGATTGAGGTCTTGCCAAGTAATTCATGAATTGTTTTAATGCATATAAATCTATAAGTAAAAGGTATCTGCTCTCATGATATTTCTCAAGCAGTAAAGTCATTTTGTAAATTTATGTTACATATAATTCTGAATTTGTATTAAAATATAGCCCTAAATGTGATTGTGGAACCAATTGATGGATTATAGGCAATCCTACACAATCGTATTAAACTATGTCAGAATTTGTAACTTACATGCTGCCTCCATTTTCACTGCATTTTGTAGGAAAACTTTTAAGGTGCTTGGGCATTAATTTTGAGATAGGGTTAGCTGTGGAGGGGGAGGTGGGGGGAGGGCTTGGAGGACATGAAGGAAGTTTAAGGAAAGTAACCAACATTTATCATTTCGTAAAGTATCTTTAAACCTAGTCCTTGGCAACTTGAATTGGTGCAGACTAATCCTTTGTCATGTCAAAATGTTGTGCAAAAAAAAATTATGCAAATATTTCTCATTTTTAATCCTTTACTGTAACATTTATGCATTAAATGGTGTGAAGACTCCCGCAAAAAAAGAAACGTCTAATGCCGGTAATTTGACCTAGTTTCGAATGAGGTGTAACAGCACTGTTAGACACCACCATCACCCCCGTCAATACTTACCGTATATACAACACTATTAGTTGCATAACGCATAACCGCATTGCAACTAGTACTTAGCAGACTACAGCGCGTCGTTATTTCGTAAATCTTAGTTCTACCATGGAGCTATAAACAGAGGTTCTACGGAACAAAATTGGCAGATCTGATCGTCTAAATTACATGGTCCAAGGCGTTTGACCAGGGGGGTCAAAATATGTTTGTAAACCAAAGAAAAATTAGTTTAACTAGGGGCAAAGATGCTGCAGGAACCTAACAAAAATGCTGTTTCCATGTATGACTGTGTACAGTACCATAAGAAAAGGGTTGGGGTAGGGTTGCCATATTTCTTTGGCTAAAAAGTGGGACACCACATCCTGGGTGAGGGATCTAAGAGGGGTGGATGACCACCTCCCCTGCAGGAGAATCCACAGTTTGGATTTTAAAGAGGGCTACATAGCCTATTTCCTGCCAAGCTTATGGGGCTAATATGCTGCCATCAGTCATATTTGTTTGTTGATAATTATCATAACATGCTTCCGGAATGGCAGAGGGGGTGGGTATGGGTGGGGGGAGGAGAAACAGAGGTGAGAACTAAATGGTAAGACAAAAAGCCGTCCTGATGTTGTGATAAGCTAATTTTGTAATAGGTATTGCAAGTGTTATTCAAAAACGTGTTATGACATTTGTTAAGAGTTTATTAAAATGTTGCTGCATATGCTATAAATTTAAGGAATTTTAAATTTTCATTTTTTGTCAGTATTATTACTAATCTGCCATCTAAAGACTTTTCATTCTTTATACAATAATCATGTGAAATTGAGATTTGACGATAATAAAATTTGAAGTCTTCACAGGTGCATCGTTTGAATATTGATATCTTTCTTGAAACACCTGCATTACATTTTAAGAAAGGAGCTAATTTTGGTCTTGGATAAATTTACCAAATCTACTGAGTATTACTCAAGAAAAAAATATCACCATTGATCAAATTTAGACACCCTTCTTAATATGTTTGCACCCATGTGAAAGGTTAGAGGGATTCATCAGTAACAAATTTTCTTTTGATCCAAGCTTCCAATTCGAAAGAGACAGTTTCAGGCTGGATCAAGCCTCAAAAACGATGCACCTTGTCACAAACTCCATTTGTACAGGCAGTCTGCATCCCCTGGTGTGTTCCCAGCTGCAAAGCACGATTCCTGTGAAAAAAGACACTTTTCAGGCTAGTAATGGCCTCAAAAAGAAAACGTCAGAAACGACACGCCCTGTTGCAAACTCCATTAGAAGAGGAAGTTTTAACACTATTTTATTCATCACACATGTGAAAATGCAAATTTTTATAGAAAACATCAAAATTATGTAAGTTCAACTTAACTGGAATGGAGTTTAACTAGTCATGAATAGGTAATAACATACACTGTTAGGAAGTTACAGTATAAAATTGCTTAAAAACATTTCTAAAAATCAGCTCAAAATCTAGTCTTTCTAAAAAGATGTCTGTTCGGCAACATGCCAAAAGTAGGACAAAAGACTTGCCGGATGGGAAGGTTTTGAAACTTTAACAACTTAATCATCTTGAGTTTAAGAAGGGAAGGAGATAGACAATACAAAACCTCTTATATCATGAAGCCAATTTAAGGGCTATGACACCCACCCATGTCTACTCCATCCTAATAGTCCTCAGTACATATATTCCACCTTTTGATTAAAGCTCAGGTCCAACCCCATTCCCCGTTCCCACCCCAACACTCACCCCACTAACCCACTGCTTAGACCTGATTTGTGATATCAGAAATGAAGCTCTGATACTTTGCACACATGGACAATTTCAAGTTAGTGAAAGTTGATTTGAAACCAGAGATTTTAAAGATGAACAAAGCATGACAGAGGTGTATATAGAGCATAATGATGATGTATTATTCTGAACCAAGTCGGTTTACGGTTATTTAAAACAATCGTACGAAAAGAAGGTGTGCTAACACTACATATCGGCTCAGTCTGTATCAAGTGGAAAATAAAGAAGTACTGGTTTACCTGATGAAATTAATATCGATCTGGGATATTTTATTCCGCCTGAAGAATAGTTCAACCGATGGAAAAGGTCATTTTCAAGAATGTACACACAGCCCCACACGTATTTGTAGACAGACAGATAGATGGACAAATATTCAATGCTGACAAATTATTCAGTGAAAAATTATAGTATCACTGATCAATTTTATTCTAAAATGTTCTTGTTTGTGTTTTTTTTTTTGACCTTTCTTTGACCTCAAATTTGCATTGGACATGTCAAAGTTACACCTGTGCTGAGGGTCATCTGTAGTACCACCAAAATATTTAGACCTTGCTACAAAAAAAGGTACTTTATACTGGTTTTATAATTATCTCTTACATTTCCCATTGACATTAAGTACAAATTTGGGTCACAAACAGACATTCCACTAATTAAGAAACAAGATGTTCCTGAGGTAATACATCAGAGTAAACAAAAGGAGGCTCTAATAATAATATGATCACAGATGATCAATGTTGGCCATTCTAACCTACTTTAAATTCTAACTTCTAGCAAGATATTTATTTGACACGATTCTTGAAATAATTCTAGCAATGAAGACATTGAAATGGGCTGATACCTTTTCCAGGGCACACTCCTAAGAAAAAGGCTTTTTTTTTCTTTTTTTTCAAAAACTTGATACCACAAATTTCACAGCTGAATTGTACAAGCATCTATTAGTATGTGATAATGTGGCACTATCCTTGTCTTACTTACTTGTCACAACATTGCCCAGGATGTAACAAACAGAAACAAACTGAAGTCAATGTTCATGTATGATATCATCAAGCACAGGTTGTCTTTGTTTTATTTATCTATTCTATAAGATATACGCAGTTTCAAACTTGGAAAAGAGCAAAGTAACTTATGGTTCGAACGGTATTCGAACCAGTCACCTTTGGATTACAAGCCCCAACTCTCTACCCACTGAGCTATCCAGCCCTTAGCTGGTGGAGATCCCTATATAACCATTTCTGTGCTGGGGTTGCCAGGCAACAAAAGCCACAGTACTTTCAAATACCATATAACCAGGGATTTAATTCAATATAACCCAGAAAGCAGTAAGGGGAGGAATTTCAAGAGAAATTATGTTTTAGTTTTTGGATAAAAACACTTTAAGTGCTGTCCGATAGTCTGTGTAAAATAACTAAGAAATCCTTTTCAATGTAGAGACTTGTAATTCAATTTAATCTAATCTATTGAGATTCTAAGGACTTTAATAGTTAACCTAATAGATATCATAACCTCTGGAACTAGTAGCCCAAATGACCGATACATAACAATTGTATGAAATTAATAAAGCCAGCTCACAGCTGTTACAACTGCTCTTAATGCATGAAAGTTTGGGCTGGTATATTATTTATTAATTCATTCATTTTATTTTATTATCCAAATTGGCAGCTTAAAGTTTCACCTTGACTATTTTTCTTTATCAGTTTTACTGAATATTTAAAGTACTACTCGTAAAAAAAAAAAAAAAAGTAGAAGAAACACTTTGCGCTATGAGATTTCCACAATGAGTCGGGATTAGACAACGGCAGGCTTAGACACCTTTTCCTTCGCCTCCAAACTTGGGTACTTTGGTTTCTTGTAGCTGTAAGTAAAGTGCAGAGAAAAAGTTTACCCTTTTACCACCGATACTTGAGATGTCCCAAAAAATAAAATTATGAAAAGCAAGATCAGTTTCAATCTTCAGACAATGGAGATTGTGTATCAAAAAGGTGGAGGGTTGCTATCATTCTAAATGTTTCAGAGAGAGCTGAAGAATTTTGTGGGGTTTAAGTACTAGCTATCTGTTTTCTTAGGAGACAGCAATTTTTGTATGATGGATATCCTGAAAAAGATGGGTTTTTTTTGCTATTTATGTGTCACTTCATTCTCTCAGTATTTAAGTCAATAATCAGACGTTTTCATTGCAGTTCACACAAGACAATTTGTTATGTCTACACATCGCTGTGGTAAACCTGCAATATGTACTGTGGCAGTTAATTACCACTTATTAAATTCTAATAACATGCAATTTTGTGTCTAACCACGCAGAGGGCCATATCACAACAGGGACATGACAAGGAGTGGTGACAAAAAGCTTCACTGAATGATACCAGAATTTCCTCTGAAAGAAAGAATAATCTGTCAATTGCTTAATGTTTGAAGCTAAAACAATATTGAACTGTTATTAAAATCCTTTTAACACTCACAACTTCAGGAACAAGGACGAGGTTACTACGGAGACAGAGGATAACGCCATAGCAGCAGATGCCATCCACGGCTGGAGGAGAACACCGACTGGAGAAAGGACGCCTGGAAGAGACGAGATAGATACAGCTTCAACCAGTGTTTTAATCAGAACACTAGCACATGGGTAACAATGTTGTATGTACTGGGAACACTAGCACATGGGTAACAATGTTGGATGTACTGTGGACCACTAGCACATGAGTAACAATGTTGTATGTACTGTGGAACACTAGCACATAGGTCACAATGTTGTATGTACTGTGGAACATTATCACATGGGTAAATGTTGGATGTACTGTTGAGAACTAGGCTATGGGTAATGATGTTGGATGTACTGTGTAACATCAGCTTAGACCATCAACAAATTTCTACTGTGCTATTTTCTATATTCACCGATCTATCTATGGGTTGGGATAAAGATGTGTAGGGCTCCCTATGTAGGAAGCCCTAAGATCTTTATTGAACATGTTGCAACCAGCATGACGAGAATTAGTCCATTAAACATAGGTTGCATTTTTCAGCTCTCTTGACCTCAACTTACTGAAACTTTATCTCTTCTGCAAACAGACTGGTGAGTTTGGGAGAGTTGATTTGTTCACACCTTGCCATGTCTGCCTTGATCTAATAGTGATTTGGCTACTAGCTGTGTGAAGAGTTGCATAATACTGTAGACAAATAGGCAGCTCAACTAAGGTGCGAAAAGATGGGACTGATCACTCAGCTACGACTGGAAAAACCTGCCGTTCAGTACAAACGGCGGGTTATTGGATGCAACCTATAGCTAATGAACACTTTCGTGGCATGGCAATTTTAAGACACAAACTAAAAAATTTGATACGTCTTGTGCTGTTAATGACATGGTAGAATATGTGAGTTTTTCAAAGACAATTTCCTTTTTCCCACATCCAGACATTTATTACGTTGGGTACAATTTTCTTCTAGCGTACCCTCGGCTACCACTGCCACCGTTGCCACGACTACGGAATCTGCTGATGCTGAGAAAGTGTGTTGAAGTGGCTTTTGTTCCAATATAATACTGACATGCTTTTGGGAGTGGGGAGAGGGAGGGAGGGGGGCTCAAGGGAGGAAGAAAGCAACGGTGTGCCAACAGCAAAAGCCAAATACTAACTTACCAGCTGCTATTGGTATGCCAACACCGTTGAAAATACAGGCAAAGAAGAAATTGATTCTGATTCTTTGCACTGTTTTCTTGGAAAGGTGAATTGCCGTGGCAACATCTAGGAGGTCGTTCTACAAAAGGAAATGTCCAATAGAAAGAAACTTTACAAGCTAAAACATGTCCTGACCAAAAAATGACTATAAATCTAATTCAAAAGTTTTTAAGTTATTTTTCAAAGTTTTCTGTCACTCAAACTGACACAGAATATGTTTCCTGCTTGTTGACTGTTATTGTTGTGCAATTTCTTTGAAACATTCTTGTAACTGATCAGTCAAACCTCTGATTCCTGCTTTTTCTGTAGGATATCAGTAACGTTTAGGTTTAGATCACACAAAAAAGTGCTAATTTGTGACAAAGATTATAAATCTATCAACATAGTCAATGACAAATTGGAACAAAAACAATTTGCATAAAACGACACAATTTTCTCTTGCCGATTTTTGATCTGGTTTATACCAACCTTAATAAGCACAATATCTCCAGATTCCACGGCAACGTCTGTACCGGTCCCTATCGCTATGCCAACGTCTGCCTGGACCAGGGCAGGCGAGTCGTTCACCCCGTCTCCCACCATGGCAACTCTCTGACCTGTAGACTGGATCTCTTCGACCTTCTCCAACTTATTCTGAGGTAAGACTTGTGCGAAAACCTTGGTGATGCCAACCTAAGGAGAGTGAAGTGAAAAAGGTGAAAACACTTGTCAACTCAAGATAATTTTACCATGGCAACAGAGTACTCTTAGCATAATACTGCATGGTATATTGACCAATGACACAGATTTATTATTTGTTAAACTTCAAGGAATATACCTCCAACTCCACAATCAAAACCATCAAGAATTATTTTGGTAGGTTTAATCTCTGCAATAGTAATAACAGTTCACTCTCGTGTCCCTGCCCCTCTTCCCCCCCCCCCCATCCAGTTTTAGACTATGTAGCATAAACACAAGAGTGATTTAAATAACATGATTTAAAATGAACCAATTGTGTATAATGGAAACCCTAGAACACAGGTTGATGTAATATGTCATGTAAGAGTGCACAAATACATTTCATGTTTCAGTCCGAGTGATTTTCTGACTCGGTTTATTTTACCAGACATTCGAAACTTTCATCTGCTTGCAAGTCATCTTCCCCATTCTGATTTAACCGCTTCATCCCTGAAATGTTAATGAAGGGATGCCGGGGGACCTCTGTTACCGTAAGCTAGTGGTGATGGGGCCCTCTACTACTGATGCTAAGTTAACCACTACATTCTTGTGACCTTTATGCGAATACACTTGAGAATATATCAAACACAAATATATAATATAATATAACATGCAGATCTAATATCAAGGCAATAAGTTATTTGGTGACATTTCTACTTTCCATCTCTACTTTCGTTAGGAATCTCATCCCAATCCCCTACCTCCCCCCCCCCTCACCCCCTCTCTCTCTCCAAAATACTCCACACTGTTTCCTCTTACCTGAGCAGCAATAGTTTCAGCTGTTATCTTGTTGTCTCCGGTCAATAACACCACTTCAAGACCCATTCCTTTCAGTATCTGAATAACGTGAGAAGCCTCTGGTTTGACTGTATCTGCTATGGCAATCATCCCCACCAGGACTCCTGCAATCGTAAAAAAAATATATACAAAATATCATCTCCACTAAGAAATTTCTAAGAATATTTCTAAATATAGAAACTAGGTTCCATCCAAGTGCTGACACAGAATGGGTGAGGAGTATGCATAGTGATATGCATATTCATGCCCCTTTTCCTCAATTAGCTCATTGCAAATAAAAAATTCTTGATACACGCTGTCATCTCTTTAACATTGCTGCACGAATTGTCACCCGTTCCAAGCCAAGGGAATCTGTCACACATATTCTGAGAGAATTACACTGGTTCCGGATCAAAGACCGAATTATTATTAAAATATCGATTTTCACATATCGCTATTTTGTTAGAACTTCGGCATTCTACTTGTCAGAACTTCTGCAACCATATCACGCAAATCGCAGTTTCATGAGATCACACAATAAATAATTACTTCTGTGTGAAAATCGCTCAAATTGATCATGGGGCAAATGAGCTTTTGTTGCTGCTGCCCCTTCTCTGTGGAACAGCCTTCCAGAACATGTAAAATACAGTCCATCTCTTGCTTCTTTTAAACGCTTCCACTCATCTCATGAAAACTGTTTAATTAATTGTTCGATGTTGCCCATTTTTGCTTGCATTTTTGTCTTGTACTATGTTTACTGTTTTAAGGTTTGCTGTCGCACTGTTTGTGTCACTGCGCCATGAGCGTCTTTTTTGACGGATACCGGCACATTATAAATGTCCATTATTATTATTACTAACTAAGATTCTACTGGCCAGATGCTGACAGTACACCCTCTTGTCTCTTCGATGGCTCTCCCGGGAAAGGGTTGGAAGCAGAGAATATTCCTCAACAACTATAGAATCGACAAGACTGCATATAGGTCTATGTTTTCAGTTGTAAACCAAGACATGGATAGAGTCTCAAATAGTACCAATGCAAGGCTCCATTTTAACACTTTGGAGCTCAATTAATGTTAAACTCAACGTAAAATATACCTCCAATGGCAACCAATACTGCAGTCTGGCCCTGTCTCTCCTGAGCAGTGAGAGCAGCATCCATCTCATCTGTGATTTCTAAGTTATTTTTCGTTATCCAAGCACGGTTCCCTATCAGTACTTCATAGTCCCTGGGGTCTGTGCTCACTACGATATCAGGCTCTGAGAAGGAAGAATATGAAAGCTGTTTCAAAACGGACACTTTTCGACCCCAAAATAAAATCTTCAATGACATTGTTGACAAAGTTCAAGCTTCATCTTGTCATACAAAGTCTTTAAAACATAAGCATGCTTGCAAACTACACACGAGAGTTAAGTTAGCGACAAAGAAAACAGCTCATTTGCAGATGTTTCTAACAAGTTAAACACAAGGACATGACTAACCTTTCTTCTGCATCCCCCCCACCCCTCCATCTCCCCTTGTTCCCTCTCTGTCACCCCTCTTCTCATAGTTCTCTTCCACCTTTTTTCTCCACCCTTTTCTGTCTTTGTCCTTCTCTAGTTTACTCCCCTTAATCTTCCCTTAATCTTCCCTTAATCCTCTCTTTGTTATTTCCTACCTCTCCTCTTCCCCCTGTTGGTTTCTTTCTTTTCTCCATCCATTGTCTACTAATCCTCTTACATCTATCTCTTTGTGGTCACCCTGCTCATTAACCTGTCTGTATTCTGTCTGTGTATTTGTCCCTTATATATAATAATATATATTTGCTTTCTATATCGCGCTTTATACCAGCGATAGGTCTCAAAGCGCTTTACAGGCGTTATATTACCCCTGGTCAATGATAACCTGTCCCAGAGACAATCCCTCCAGTCGGCAGCAGTTATATACTGTGCCCAATGACAAGTTACCTCACAGGTACCCATTTAACCCCCTGGGTGGAGAGAGGCAAGTGAGACAAGTGAGATAAAGCATCTTGCCCAAGGACACAACATAATGAACTAAGCAGGAATCGAACCAGCAATCCTTGGATCACGAGTCCGACGCCTTAGCCAATTGGCCACCACGCTCTCACTTATGTTACCGTTACTTGTCATTCAGCCTCTAAAGATCCTGCTAGGATTGAAACGTCAGGCCCTCTTACTTTTACACAAGTTAAACATAATCAAATATTCATGCAAACATATTCATTCTTCTTATCAATTGTGTCACTTGATCTTGGCACAATAATATAAAGACCAGGAGGGGTCCAGGGTATGAAGGAGGGGTGTAACCCTGGGGTCTTTGAAGTGGACTCCTCACATAGGGGGTGTGGGGTTCCTCCCCTGGAGGAAATATAAAATTTTAGATGTGAAATAGTGTATTCTGAGGTATATTTATGCTATAAATTAGGTATACACACAAGACTGTGTACCAATAACTACTTAAATATGCTAGATTTGCTTGCAGACTGCAAAGGCTACCAACCTTGTCTCAATTGCTTCTCAACTGTTGAAAATGTAGTTTATGTATAAACTGATATTTCTTATCTGAAAATGTTACAATTCCCATCATGATTATTTCAGATCCAAAACATCAGGACACCAGAAATTTAGCTGAAACAGAAAATTTTACAGATTTCAATAAAGTCCACAAAAATATAAATACACCGATAGGAGAAATGAGATACAAAAAATCCTCACCGATTTCCTCGTCTTGACCGTCCAGTTCAGACATATCTTCCTTCTTACCGCTCTGTTGGTGGGAGCCACCATTTGCGATCGGGGGGCCTTGTAGCATAATCTCAATGTTACTCACTTTGCATGAAAGACCATAACCCATTTCAGCCTTGAAGTCTGCACATTTGCCCACAGTTTGAATATTCAGCACCTGTTGATTAGTGTAAAAAAGAAGGCTTATACACAAGAAAAAAAGAAAAACAAGGGTTGATCCAGGAAGGGATCTGAAATCTTAAATGGAGTAAGTGGGGAGGGAGGGAGGGAGGGAGGGTTGGCACTAAAACTTAGCAACAAACTAAAGTTTCTTCAAAACAAGTCACATGGTGAGAAAATTAGTCGCACTTTGCGAGCAACCATTCATTACGTTTTATACCAAGGTATTCTAAATGCACCACATTTTCGGTAATAAGTTTGGTATTTATTGCTACTTGACTATCTATGCTCGAGGTGTGATATTAACTTTATATATACTTTTATATTCAAATCTTCAGATATTTATGATAAATACCTTGAAAAATTAGCATAATTGTTTTGTCTGTGAAGTGATCCTACATCAGATGCATGAAGACAATAGAACCAATGTTCTTAAGCTAATTCCATAATTCCATCAGAATTTGAGCATATCTTGCATATTTCTTTCTTCCAACTTCTGAGGAGCAATATTGTCAGATGAAACCGCATTTTGACACTTCTTTACCGTCCATGGAAACAGTCACAGACAGTGAGCGTGTGATTAGGGAAAATTTGATAGAGCTCACAACAGACTTCTTTTTACTTCAAATGTTACAGAATGAGGACACTTCATGTGATTGTTTTAAGTGCCAAAAGGTGGAAGGAATGAGTGGATTTGTCTACATTTTGGTTCTGTTTAGTTTAGATGCACTAGTAGCACTTTGCATGTTACAGGAAATTGAATGCTTCTCACCTCAAAGTTACAGCAAGTTGATGGTGCTTTGCCTATTCATTTTCTGCTATGTTATATTTCACAGAACACCTGTGTAACAATAGCTCACCACATCCCAACATGGATGCCCAAACTTCCAATAGTTTGAACATTTCCTCTCCTCCCTCCACCCCCCCCCCCTTCCACTTCCTCACTTCTTCACTGATGACACACAGTTTAAACTTTACTTCCTAAATAGTGAGAGAGTAATATGCACTTTTTAAAAAAAAAAGGCTTTTTCAACATTTACATTCCACTTTGTATAAAAAATTTACAAACTTTGATTGTTTACATTCATAGGTATGTGAAATACCCTTGGGGACTATAATACTACAGGGTTCCCACACAATCTTGAAAACACAATTCAAGAACTTTTCAAGGACAAAATAGTCTGTTTTCAAGAACTATCTGACACCTTTCTGAAGATGAACTAGTCCTGCCATGACTTACTAGAGACTTGACAATCTAAATAAATAGATTTAAAACATTTTCCCATGATTTTCAGCTGATTTATCATTACTGTTTCTTCTCCTCATTGTACAATATGATTTACAACACAGAGTTGTCTAGTTCATAAAGATGTCGGTGTGTCAGAATATAATCATCATAATTTTCAAGTTTTATAAAGTGCTTTATACCAGCAATAGGTCTCAAAGCGCTTTACAGATGATATATTACCCCTGGTCAATGATAGCCTGTCCCAGAGACAATTGCCTCCAGTCGGCTGCAGTTATATACTGTGCCCAATGCCAAGCTACCTGACAGGTACCCATTTAACCCCTGGGTGGAGAGGGGCAAGTGAGATAAAGCATCTTGCGCAAGGACACATTGTAATGAACTAGGCATGAATCGAACCAGCAATGCTTGGATCACGAGTCCGACGCCTTAGCCAATTGTCCACCATGCTCTCAATTGGCTAGGCGTCGGACTAGTGATCCAAGGATTGCTGGTTCGATTCCTGGCAGTCACCAGTTTCACCACATGATAATCTGTGGATATAAACCCCTGAGTACTGCAAGGGGTTCATATTAGCTGTGGCTGCAGACTTTCAGTTCTTTAGCAGGTTGAAGCCCATTACAAGAGATACATAGACATGTAGGTCTCCAATATGAGGCAATCATCAAAGAAGGAATACGCCCTCACCAAAACAGGAGGAGAAGTAATCGTTCAGAAAAAGTGCAGAAATATTACTAAACTGGAAGACTGCAATAGCCTTGGACAACCCCAGAGTACATGACATCATAATGTAATTCAAGGACTTTTCAAGCACTTTTTGCCCTTGAATTTCAACCTTTCAAGGATTTTTTGGCAAATATCAAAATATAAGTACTTTTCAAGGACCACAATTTTCTTCAAGGATTTTCAAGTACCAGTAAGAACCCTATTCTATATTGTGAACCAATTGATTGCCACTTGTGATAAAGTTGTCCAAAATTATAGTTAAGCAGTACTGCAAACAGCTAAAGGCAAAATTTCAGGTACTTGTAAAGCTGTTTTTCTGGCTCCAGATGAGGAAATCTTATGTTCGAGCCCCCGGCACAAGTACTACTTAATTTTTGTGAGAAAATAAACCGTATCAAGAAGTTTACATTTTCAAAATTTATGTTCCACTTCTGCTAACATTTTCCCATGGCACACTGTCATATTACACATATAAATATATTCCATGTAGTATACACCCTTACCTCTTTTGCATGCGTCACAATGGCCTGTCCTAGTGGGTGCTCACTGCCCGACTCTGCAGTCCCGCAGATAGCTAAAAATTCTGCCTCGGTGAGATCTTCTTGGGAGATGAATAACTTTGTGAGCATGACACGTGGTACCCCTCTAGTGATTGTTCCAGTTTTGTCAAAAATAATAGTTTTCACCTGAATTTCAGATATGAAGAAATTTGAAAACATATTTTTAATTCTAAAAAGCAAATAAGATTGTCTATCCAAGAATGTAAAATGAAGAGGTAAGATTTTGAATATTCTCCAACCTCGTGACATATGAAGGTTTTGCAGCTGAACAAAACGGCAATTTGAAGGGAAAAAGAACATGCTTTCCACTGTTGAAACCTGTAATGGTAGTGACAGTTTTATCAAAACTTACAAACAGACAGGAAAAAAGAATTGTAATCACCAATCCACCAACACAAAATTTTACATATAATTCCAAGGGAACAGATAATCAAGTTGCGTTCTTCATACATTGATATAGTATGACCATGAACTAAACTAGAATTGGGTTGGAAATTTCGAATAAAACATTAATAACTGCATTAAAGAAACCTTTCAATACTTTTCACTTCTACAACTAGCCTATTAACAAGGTGAAGTTAAAAGGAGAATATTATATTAAGTAGAACTCTTATTTACAGATAGAAATTAAACTTAACTATGTATGTACTTGTCTTCAAAACATATTGGTGCAATCGGGCCATCCACCAAAATGCATAAATTTGGGAACAAAATTTGATTTGCTCTGCTCAGTTTTTATGAAGACAGATCATAAAATTTGACAAGATTACATTTGCATTGTCCATTAATACATGATAGCAGAACATGGCCATGAAACCATATCAACCATATTTCGTATCAAAGAGTAGAAAGGTTACAATTGTTGTAGCCTTCAAGAAAATGTAAAAGCAAGTTTAATGAAAGAATGGCAATATCTGAAATACAGCAATGTTTGGATCCTTGAAACTTTAGAAAGCTGCTTAAGCACACTCTGTAACATCTTGCTCACCTTGTGAGCCATCTCAAGAGGTTCCCCTCCTTTGATCAGGATGCCATTCTGTGCCCCGACACCGGTTCCAACCATCACTGCTGTGGGTGTAGCCAAACCTAGAGCACATGGGCAAGCGATAGCCAACACAGCGATTGCTACTTGGAATGAAAAACTCAGGACGAGTTGTGTGTCGCTGGAGTAAATGGCCTCGTCCTGGTGAAGAAGAAGAGGAAAGAGATATCTTTGTTGACAAATCTCTAGAAACGACACAAACCTACATGACTCATCGTAGTCTTGTATATTAAAGCAGACTTTTGTGTTGCGTTGGACAAGTAATTGTCCCATGCTATTCAATTATTACCAGGCCATGCAGCCCCGAGGCCCGAGGTAAATCAGGGAGACCGCCAAAATTCAGAGTGAAGAATAGTTTTATTCAGACTGTCTTACGGTATTTAAGGAAAAGTGGAGAATTTTTACAAGTGATAATTAATAATTAACAAGAGGGTCCTTGCGACAAAATTTTGAGTGATGAAACGAAATCCTATCGTTACTAGTCCATTATCCTTCATTTGGTAAAACAAAAGGAGAGGACATTTCTTCCACCAACTTTTGCTGCTACTTTTGTATTGCATAATATAATTCTTGTGCACTCCAATGGCAGAAAGTTTGTAGAGAAGGTAGGAAAAAGAGGGCAATACAGCCCTAACAATAAAGGGTAGGACTGCACCGTCACTCTTCAAAGGGCCACCAAAATGTTAAAAAGTGGTCTGATATCCTACGATTGATACATGAGATCTTATGAAATAAATGATCTTGCCCTTGCGATTGAGATTGAGATTATAATTGTGGAAAATCCTACTTTAAGAGAAAAACTACTCACATGATTTTGGACCGGAATTCTTGTAGGATCTGTAAAGCCCAGAGCCATCCAGATTCCAAGAGTCGTGAGGGAGAGTAACAGGATACTTGGAACAAAGACGCCAGATATTTTGTCTGCAATTTGTTGAATCGGAGCCTGGATAGATAGAGGAAATACAATGCAATAAAGCAAAAAGAAAAGAAAAAACACTTTTCACACAATTTTAGAAAATTTAATAAGATTAAAAGCCATCAGAAGGGGAAGTCCTGAAAAGTCTCAAATTCCAGTAAAGATAAACAAAAACAAAAAAAACACAGTGCAGCACATTTAAGATGACACTCTTGGTTCTCACATGCGGTGATACAAATTATTAATATTTATTCATTTCATTTGAAGAGGAAGATTTTTACAATATTCTGCGTTGTCATGTAAGAACTAAATCAAAATCTGATCTTGTATGTTCTCACTACTGAAACACTTCGTTTTGCACTACTGTGTTTTAATTTCCAAGCAATTTAATAAGAAACTCTGAATATTGCCCAAAAGAGTATAATTTCATTTTCATTTGATGTGACCTGGGAAGTGGCAGGGAAAGACATGTTTCGGGAGAAATTTTAAGTATAATATACTGTAAGCAAATTGGAAACTGAAAGTCTTTGCCAACAAGACATATCTTCCTTTTTTAATTATTGTCCGATAAAATTATGGTATAGACCTAATTCACTGGGTCTTTCGTTAGTCGAGTGATATTGAAACAATATTAATCAGGGATAAGCCATGGGTAATAAAAAAATCACGGAACTTTGCCAAAATTGCGGTATAGGCTCCAGTTTGCATATGCTACAGTGTGTTAGGATAATAGTTTTTGTCCCGAGGTAGCAAAAGTGGAAAAGGCTCATGCATGATTAATCCAATACACTTTAAGACAAACTGCGATGAAAAGATGCAGCTAAACAGGAAATATTAAAGTATGTACAAAGGAAGGATGTTCATTATACAAAGTTTACTTCAGACATTTTCACCATTCTCTTTGAACCATTTTTACACAAATTGTGCAGTCGTCAAACTTAGTTAAAATTTGTCGGAATCGGCCACAGCTGAAGAGTATACCACACTCCCACAGATTGTTAAACCAGGAAAGTCAATGAAGTGAAGGAGACTCCTTTTTTTCTTCCGAAAGTACCATTAACACGAACTTCAAAATTATAGTCTGTATACCAGCATACCTTTGAGGTCTGCGCGTCTTGAATGAGTTTTACAATTTGTGCCAGAGTGCTTTCAGCTCCAACGTGAGTAGCCTCTATCAGTAGGTTTCCATTAGTATTGATGGATCCACCAATCACATTGCTTCCTGATAAAGAACATAATAACAAAACAAAAATATAAAATAAAGAAGATTCACAAGAGAATTAAATATTTCAATCCGAGATCAGAAACAAAGAAACTTTTTCGGAAAAATTAAGAATTTTAGTCATATCTTTCGAAATAAATGAAAAGTAGAATATTTATCGTTTTGTAATATTGAAGTATATTAGATAATTGCTTACAAATAGGAAGGATGATACAAATAAGAGATCCAGTTCCTTCATGGAGATTTTCATTTTAAAGAAGATAACCTATCAAAGCAAAATAGTTTTTACTTGCTGGTTAACCATTTTTGATTTGAACCCATTAAAGACCACCGGGTAATGCTTTAGGGGACCTTTTTGGGTGGGGTTTTAAGATTTTAAGATTAAAACTGATCAATCTAAACCACCCTTAGGGTCTAAATTTTTCAACAAGAGCTTGACGGGCATTATGGTTCCTTGCATGCTTAGTGGAATATTGTATGTCACCATGTATGTCAAGTGTTGTATGTCATCAGCCGATATCATATTTGCAAAAAAGGAAGGCATAGTATATGTATTCTGTATTCGAGGTGCAAACAAAATTTGGGCCCCACCCTGGCCAAAAATAGGCCAGGGCATATCTGGGGCCCAGGTGGTCCCAAAAAATTTCGGCCCACCTGTACCAGCTATTAACCAAAAAAAGTTCTGTATGCCAAGTTTGGCTGCAATCCAATTTTAAGTTTGCAGAATTATTGCAATATAAAGATTTTGAATGTTTGACCCCATAACTTTATTAATATTCATAGGGTCAGCATCACAAACAATAGGGCACACCTTCTCACTATAATACATCAACACAGCAAGTATGACAAGTATCCATCATTCCATTTGCTGAGTTATCACCGACCCAAGCAAGTGTCACAGATGCACACATACACACGGTTCCTTGCGGTTCCTTTCCTTTCCTTGCGGTTCCGTTCCTTTCCTATCGCAAAACATCGGCAAGTATAAAGGCACTTTATCTCAGCTTTGGGTATATATCAAGCTTTTTGTCAGTTGATTGTGTTTATAGTTGAGGTCAAAGCTACCAATAGTCAACCCAATACTCTAAAGCAAATAGTTTATACACACGCCAACCTGACTGCATAGGTTCGTTTGCTTCCAGCAAGAAACCAAAAATCCATGTCAAGTTTGATTCATAATGCATTGATAATTTGCTCCTCACATTAAGCAAAAATTGGAAAACAATAATCAGCAGGTGCTGTAGAGGCATGAAATAATTATAGACCCAGTCTTTCGCTTGTGTGACCTAGTTGAGCCTGAGGACATCTTGTCAAACATCACACAGTTGGGCCACCTCGGGCCCCAAGGACTACTGTCACAATGGCCCCTTTTGGAAGCCTTTATTTTGTCTAAGTATACAATGAAATTGAAAATACATATTCTCATATTTCCCTAGACCAGTGATTGATCAATTTTCATAGGCTGTAGACCTTCCTTCCCTCCCACCCCTTCCCTTCCCCTTCCCCTCCCACCCCTTCCACTCCCACCCTCTCCTATGATCAGTCAAACATCCACTGTAAAGATTCACTCTAATTCCTCTCATGCCTTTACCTGTTTTCTTGACAACAGGCATAGATTCGCCCGTTATAAGTGATTCGTCCACACACGAGGAGCCGTCTACCACCCTTCCGTCGACTGGAATCTTCCCGCCGGGAAGAACTCGAAGGTAGTCCCCCCTCTGAACCAACTCTACTTGGATTTGTTTATCTGTTAGTATCTGCATGTCATCGTTAACTGTCACTAAGGTAGCCTCGGTAGGTTGAAGTGACATCAGCTTTGATAAGGCGTCAGACGTCTTGGCCTTCAAAGAAAAGAGACCGCATGGATAAATCAAATTGAGAATTTCACTGTCAACCTTAGATGCTACATGATATAGTAGCACTGAAGAAGAGACTATTACAGGGGGGTATGAGCCGGGGGGGGGGCCACTGGGGGCACGTGCCCCCCCACTTTCTTCCAAAATAGCAAATGTGCCCTACTGGCAAATAAAATGTGCCCCTTTGATGAAGAACTGTCTTTTGGATATTTT
>JAIPMN010006970.1:37935-52932 GCA_020650975.1 Apostichopus californicus
CCCCCCCCCCCCCCCCCCACTTTCTTCCAAAATAGCAAATGTGCCCTACTGGCAAATAAAATGTGCCCCTTTGATGAAGAACTGTCTTTTGGATATTTTAAGGCTTTGTTAATTTTAATATTTTATTTTAATTATTCACGTGCACCATCATAGTATTGATAGCATACTAACACATCATATATATTTAAGTGATATGGCTGGTGTGTATCGGTTTATAGCATAACGAGTGGTGGTTGTGGAATGAGAAAGTGCCCCACTGATGTTGTGCCCCATTCCCCCCACCCCCCACTTTTTGGAAGCTTCCTACCCCCACTGGACAAATATATTGAAATCTCTGAGTCTTAGGGATCCACTCTTCATCCACTTGCACCCCATTGGGCCTACCTTACCCCCCCCCCATGTCACAGGCACTACCCCTCTCAAGATGCTAGCAATTGTAGATTTATCAACATTGTGCCATCAAAAATACTCTCAAATATATATATTAAACATTTTCATTAATTTTTTTCTTCTTGTCCTTTTGCCAACAATATCTAATTCAGCGGTGGCCTTGCACTCAAAATTACACTTGAACAATGTATTTTCATAATCATATCAATGTCAGATGCAGAGAAGCCAACCCAAACCCACCAACCACCTCCCTCACATCTGGCATGACTCTGTTGTCATCAGCTTTCAGTTATAGCTTCATAAACATTTAAATGTGCCATAAGTCACTGTCAGGTATAGAGATTAGCATTTTTTTCTTCTTGAACTTTTGCCAGCAATTTCTCATTCAGCGGTAACCTTGATCTGGAACGTACACCTGAACAAAGTATTCATAATCATGTCAATGTCAGATGGAGAGAAGTCTAACCCACCCCCCCCCCCAACCCCCTTCCATCCCCAAAACTTTTGGCACGACTCTGATGTCATTGGTATCATACTATGACCTTCCCAATTCAATACAATTTTATCTGACAATCATTAATCATGATAGACTGTTTTCAAGCTGTTTTCTTGGAACGGAATTTATATCGCAAAACATCGGCAAGTATAAAGGCACTTTATCTCAGCTTTGGGTATATATCAAGGTCTTTGTTACTTGATTGTGTTTATAGTTGAGGTCAAAGCTACCAATAGTCAACCCAATACTCTCAAGCAAATATTTTATACTCACTTTAGCGATGTGTTCCAGCCATCTTCCAAGTGATATGAAGACTAGCAACATCGGCGGTGTGTCAAAGAAAGTCATCGGGCTGTATGGATCCTTTCTCGCTACAGCGACCACCACAACTACCACCGAATATGTATAAGCTATGGTAGTCGCCATGGTGATGAGAACGTCCATGTTGGCCACTCCATGTTTGAGCGACTTGTAGGCTTGAACATAAAAGTAGCGGCCACCAAGGAACTGCAAGGGTGAAAGAAATATGCAAGGAGACTAAACTTTTTTGTCAATTGCTTTCCTTTAGAGTTCCAAAACAGAGAGCTCTACTAAAATTCCTTTAAAGTATATACTGTGTGCCTATTGAAAAATCATCCACAAAGGTTTGCTGTTACTGTTCCTTGCTATTTATTGGTCCATCACATCTGTTTGAAATTCCAAATGCCAGTTAAATGTCAATATTTAAAAAATTAAAAAAAGTCATTTATCCTGTTCATTATGTCCTGTCTTTGATATTGTCCCTGTACTCTCACCACTGTTTTTTCACAACAGTCAATTATTTTGAAATATCCTTGGAATTTGACTTTTTATTTTGTAGTATATATATATCCAGAAGTAGCAAAGATTTAAAAGTGTTGTCCAAGTTACGAAAGTTAGGAGAAGACATTCCCCAAACAACTTTTGCACAATAAAGCCTTGGGGAATACAACCAATGGACACAAAATGGACACAAAATGGACACAAAATGGACACAAAATGGACACAAAAGTTAAAACCATTCTGGTACTAACCAAGCTCCTGACCGATTGAACTTAATACGTCAACAAAACGACCAAAAGCCGGTCTTTACAATTGCAACCAAAACCTAGGTATCTTTTTAAAATAATTTACCTGGACACATGTGGCACAGACAAAGAAGATCAAGTTTTCCAGTGACAGTCCAGGAATGATTATGATAACCTTCTTGGAGACCATAAAGTAGATCATAGTAATCATAACAGGGAGGCCAAAGATGAGAGAAATCAAGAAAGAATTCCTCCATCTGCAAGAGATAAAAAAAAAACAGAAAAAAACAGAAAAAATAATATCTATGACTTTGTAAACCAGGAAAGAAAAGAACATTTAAAATCATGAGAGCATATTTTGACTTTTTAATTTTACCTGTCAAAGCAGGCTTCAATTTAAACTATTACATATTCCAGGTGATGTCATTATCCCTTCGGCTCATATTTCATCATTGCAATGATTACTTAAATGCTTGTAATTATAATAATAATAATAATCAGCAGTTACTTTTACAAAGCTTAAGAGACCACAAATGTTGGAGGAACCCGCAAGGGCTTATGGATTACAACTTACACATCAGGTGGCTTCCAATTCAACATTTTATCTCAAATTTGGAATGCTTCTCAATTTAGGAGTCATTTCAGATGGGAAAACCGTAGATTGCTCTTGGATGAAAAACCGACCTTACTAGCCTCATTGCTCCAAATGCCACCACCTATATCCACTTGGCCATTCCACATTACTTTATTGATTGTGGTTTAAAGTTACCTCAATCTTAACTATATCTATGTAATTCATCAAGGTAAGTTTCACTTTCAAGCGCGATAACACCATCTATACTCACCCTGGTGCAAAATTATGGACACCGTAGGTGCACTTCTCTTCCAATTGGCAAAACAAACAAAAAAGGGGGGCAAATTAATATGGACCAGTTTTGTTTGTTCGAATATATACAGTGTAAACAAATAACAACATTTCTTTGGTTTGTGAAATGAAAGAATTTATTACATTACAATTTAAAGAAAAAAAAACTGAAAACTGCCTTTGAGCAAGTTGTTTTTATTGATTTCATGAGGACAAAAAGAGAAAGAACTATGTCAAATACAGTATGTTCAAAGTTTTTTTTCGATGGAGGTAAAATGTAGCTTACTTTCTTATAGCTTTCTTGTGCTGACTTGTAATAGTTGCGTGATTTTGATCGGTATTCAAGGAGCACTCAAATCCAGCACCCTGTTCAGACAAAAAAATGTAGAGTTAGACTAAAATTTTATCATGACATACCTGAAACATTTCACAGGTCAACGACGACAAGATAAAGAAACGTACTAGTTAAATAAACATGCTGTCTATACTGCTGTTTGATTAATGGGCAAAGGCCTATATCCAGATAAGAGAAAAATAATATTAACAAAAAACATACTCCCTAACACAACTTTCATGTTGTCCTTTATCTGCAGTTATGTATACTGTGTGCCATAACACATTATTGTACAATAGACTGTTCAAAAGCACATTAAATTCTTTTTAAGTGTTTTGTGAATACACTTAATCAGCAAAGAGGTTCTGGGAGTTTGCAGATATTTAATATACCTTCTCCCTTCGATGGAAGAATTTGGGCGAAAAATGTTTTCTATCATATGCATGCGATATTTCATACGAACAGTTAAAAATAAAACTTAGGAACGCAGCTTAAAGTCACCGAGAATTAATGGAACCTCCACGTAGTAGACCTTCACGATTTATCAAATTATTTTAGTTCCACCGATAAAACTTTGACAATTAGTACTGGATCGATGCAATAAAACAAAACGGTTGTGATAATTTTAATTTATGCAAACTGAACAAGTTATACCGGCCCACAGTAAATATGTAAGTACATAGGACTGGCTACTATATTTTTTGTCTTAGCTGACCTATATCAAACTAAGCCATTGTTCTCTGAACAAAACACCATTAGTTAATGACAAATCAAATTCTGACAATTACACTACAGTAATTAATTAACTCGTATGTCCATTTGACCAAACATTTTAAAATCAAATTCATTCATTAGTTTACAAGAAATGGTATCAATCAAACAATTTTTAGTTCTGGCTTTAAACGATCATAAATACCTCTATCAATTCCATAATTTTTCTGGCACCGATTTTGTCAGAATCGTATTTGACGGTTCCTTGCTGAGTTGCCAAGGCGACAGATGCAGAGATGACGCCATCTTGACTTGAGAGCTTCCCCTCTATAGTACTCACACAGCTGGCACACGTCATCCCTCCAATCTGCCAGGAAATAAAGGGATGGGTGATCAATCAGGTAATATCAAAGGACATTGGGTATCAGGTTGGGGGACAGAGGGGGGGTGGGGCAGGCCGTGGGGGGGTTAGACTTCTCTCCATCTGACATTGATATGATTATGAATAGAATTTGTGGTATTTTTTGGTTCTGACTAGATACAGTAAAACTTTGTCATACAAAATTGTTAGTAAGATGTCACCTTGTATGACTTCACAGGATTATAAAATGGCCGCCCCAATGTATCCCAACCCCCACCCTTCCCCCCCTTCCCCCTCCTACATATTTCTTTCAAGCCAGCATTCCTCCCAAACAGAGTAAGATTTTCCTTAGATATTTTGGGGAGAGTTGTGTACCACTAAGATTTAAATAAGATAAGCAAAAGATGGTTGCAGGATTTTGCTTCTCTTTTCAAATACCTGATTCACAAAATATCTGGGTTGTATAGAATCAAATATGGCTGCAGTCTCCATTTTTACAGACACCAGTGTTAGTGACATAACATCACGGCAGTCGCACTCAACTTAGTAGTGCCGGATAACTTCATTGATAAGAGCTTATAGGGAGTACACTTTTATTCCTGAAATCATTAACTTTAAATCCTGTTCTTGCTAAAACTTTCGTTTTCAAACGACAAAACAATGTCAAAATGTATCAGTGCGATCTTACCCAAAAAAAAAAAAATATTGTACTGTTCTACATTAAAGAAATCAAAATATCTGATATCCACTGAAAACTTACAAGAAGATGAAGAGTCTCTTCACCGCCTCTCCTTTCCTCCAGAATGTCCACATCGAATCCCATGTCAAAGATAAAGGACGCGATGGTATTGGGGTCTGTGATATGAGCACTATACTTCACCTCGGCCCTCTGTCCCATAAGAGATACCAGCACATTATATATACCTAATGAGGAATAACATTACATACATGTATGATGGGCATATGAAGGTTAGTGCAGATAACAATACAAATTAACATCTTAGTGACAATCTTGGGGGAAAAAAATAGCATAACAAAATTGGAGAGGCAGGCTGAGGGTTCAGTCACTACAGTCTATATCTATGATTGATACATCTAGGCTATTCCCTGAACATTCAAGTTAAAAAACATTTTATTCGTCATCTTTCCTGATGGGTCAAAAATTGGTCCGTATTCCATTTTGGTCCTGATCCTCATCCCAGAAAATCTTAATCACCTGGAAATTTTAGAACCTTTATGATACATGTTTGCTTGTCATTTTGCCCTCCCCTCCCCCCTCCTCCCCCTCCCCTCAACCTCCATCAAACCTATCTTAACTGGCTGTTCAGAGCACCGAGTATTTATCGTGCTGACACAATCATTCATAAATGCACAGATTGTTCATCCCCTGAACATTCATGTTACATGTTTACTTTTCATTGGTCCTGAGATAGCAATGATGCATGCTCACTGCCCTTCTGCCCCCTTCCCCTTCCCAACCCCCTTCCCCAACAGTTAATATCTTGCACGGCTGTTGAGAGCGTCAAGTCTCAGTACATGTTCATGCATGATGCATGATGCATTCCCTCGACATAACTGTATGTTTTCTCTTCATCCTAGCGAGGGGACAGAGATGAAGGCACATTGCCCCTTCCTTCCCCTCATCTCTCCTCCCACCCCTCCCTTCCTTCCCATCATCTCTCCTACCCTGACAGTTAAATATCTTACCTGGCTGTTTAGAGAGCTGAGTCTCTATGGTGTTGACGCACGACGCACAGGTCATCCCCTGGACATTCAAATTGCACGTTTTCTCCCTGTCGTCCTCCTCCTCCTGAGGGGGCAGAGGTGCATACTGGCCCGACATTTCAAAGTTACTGGTTGCTTTGACATCTTTATCCATCATCTCCAACCTCTCTTCTTGGCTTCTGGCAGCTGACAAAATGAACAATAATTGAAGGAAAGTCACGCATTGAATATTAGTCGTTGTGACGAGCCATCTATTAAGCCGAGCTTATAAAAGAAACCAGTTGGTTGCATCGTAACTAAATTTATGAAACTCTAGAGCTGTACATTCCACAAACTTGTACTGAAATAGCCAATTTATGCAAATTGCCAGCAATCCTGTTCCACTGACAACTATTGAATGCAAAGCAATATTGCATAATTTCTAACAATATCTGAAATTGCTCAACTAATCCAAATGACATACAGTACATAAATCCTAAATAGACCAAATAATATCTACACTTCACTTGGTGGCAACAAATACCTAAATATCTAGCAACATTATGACAGTGGCAGCACCATATGGGAAAATCTCTACTACCCCCACCCCCTCCCCCCTCCCCCATCCCCCCTGCAAATGATATTCACCATGTCTTATTAAACCCTTAGGCAGGAATATACGTAACATTGTTATTTCTACTGACAATGATTTACTTTTACCATCTACTCTACATCCAAAATTCTGCGATTTGACACTGATATGTTATGAAATAATAAAAACCACAAAGCTGTAGGAGGCTTGATCATCACCAGAGTGCCCTTTGGCTGACCCCTGGATCCCATGTATACATATGGTTCCAATGCCAGTTTGCATTATCCACATTCTGTGCCTCCCCCAAGCCCAAAGTTGTTGTCAGTTTACAGTGCTACCATATCACCCCACACCCCCCCCCCCCCACCCCTACCCTATACTTCTAAAAGTGTGGCAACACCAATGCATTATGATTCACACTGTCATCAAATATGTATCTATGTTAAGGTACAGTTAGACATTTGTACAACAGTTAATGGCATGGTCCATTTGCACCTCAGTGTGATGAAACTGTACTGAAAAATTTTCAACATTTTTTTAATTTTTGTATGCTTTTTCTGATCTTTTACTTACAATATTTCCAGTTACTATCATTAAAAAAAATGTTTCCAGATTCAGTATGTGATGGGAAATTAATTTTGTGATGAAAGATTTAGTCTGCACTTACTACCAACAGCAGTAAAACTGAAGTTTGTCAAACAAACAGCAATAAAGAATCAACAACATTTAATCACATGGATTTTGAAGAGAAATGCAGATTTAAATTACATATAATACAGTATATATATATACTGAATTGTTTTCCATTTATGAAATACGTACATTACACACATAATAGTGAACTGGACTACACAAAAGCTTATGAAATGGAAATTAATAATATTTTCATGCTTATAGGGTCAAGTAGGGATTATATGACAAAGTCATTCATTACAATTAAGAACAATAAAGAATTTACAATTTCACCACAAAAAAAATTAACAAACAAAAAACAATGACATGCAATCCGAAAATGTCCGTAAAACCATATGTATTAGTAAAATGACTGAATGAAGTGCGTTCTCTTACTCATGTTGTGTACAATGAAGAGACATGAAATGGTCTAATAAAGAGTTTGAACGGCTAACGTTCATCATTCACCTGTTCACGTCTAAGTTCACAAATACCTTTCATTATAGTCTGTACGTAAATCTTTTTGGACAACCAAATTTGTTTTTGGTCGGGACAACCTTAAAAAAGGTCTTCCAGCTGGTTCGATATCTTCTACAAACAACCGGTACCCCTTCTCAAAAATCAACCATTCATATGGTACATTCCATGCGCATTGAGCGCTCACTTGCTATGCGAAAGACAATCGACTTGGCTGTTTATTTCCTTTTTTTTAATTTTAAAAACTATGATTATACAGAAACTGAACCATGAAGAAATGCAGATCACCACAGAAGCCGTAATAAGTTTGAAGAGAACATCAAATGGTATGAAAGAACTAACCGATAACACTGGAGATATTCTGATACAAAGACAACACAATTAAGTAACCATGCAAGGGTGCATACAGTATATATATACACATGTGAAACAGTATTCTTCCAAGTAGAGCGAGTGCAACTTGTATACGTTAAGTATGACAGGGTTGGAATGTAAACATCAGAATGCATTCAAACTAGGCATATACACACATGAAACAGTATTCTTCCAAGTAGAGCAAGTGCTGAGCTACTGTAGTATACATTAAGTATGACAGGGTTCGAATGTAAACATCAGAGGCTCACTGAGATCGCAGCTGCCATTTGTAATCAAAGCATTGAAAATAGGCAGAGTTTTGAATTCATCTAAAAAACAATGTGGCATTAAAACTTGTACACATTACAAGGCACCATCAGCATTTTAACTTTATGATACTTCTTTTGGAAGTAAGGTGGGTTTACATTCTCATTAATGCATCTCAAGGTATACCACAGCCACAAAGATATCAGCAAATCAACCACCATTATTTTCTCCCTTCCCTTCCCTTCCCTTCTCCTCCCCCCCCCCCCTCCTCAAAGTCTTCAAGCATAGTGTACACACTTGTTTAACCACCTAACTACAAATTTAGCCACCACTTTTTAGGGTCATCCCAAACTAGCTATGTTTATATAATTGAACACTGTGCCTATATTATTGTATACTGTTTCACATGCAAAACTGATGATAAATAGTGTAACACAAAGTTTTATAAAATTTATAAATAATGACTGGGTGGCATACTTCTACCGCTGAGACAAGATGGCAATAACTTGTCATATTCAAAACCGACGCTTTCCTCCTGATCATCTTCAACTGGTGAAATTATAAAAACAAAACCTGTCTAATTTGTCAAAATGGATGCATGTGACAAAGCAAGCTGTACGTAGCAGTGTGATAGGTTGTTGTTGGCTATTAATTAATCTAATTGCTAGAAGAAGAAGAAAATAATTTAATTAATAGAGCGACGAAATTCACTTACTAGTGGACTCTTCGATACCACCGTAACTAGCACCGCCGCCAGAATTACTCGAGAAGCACGAGGAAATTCCTAGAAAGCCCATATCTGTGGTTTAGTTCGATGTGTCTCTTCCGATTACAGAATAGAATGATGGTATATCCGATACTTATTACTTTAATATCATGCGATGATCCACCAAGTGGACACCCATGGAAACAGTTGCAGGCCTCTCTGCACAGGATGCAGTATGAAAGCTGATGTCAAACTTTTTTGTTACTTTTCAAACAGTTTGTGTAATTCCTAATTACCATATATAGTAACGACAGCCTGCTGTGCAAATATATCCCCTACCTGTGATACATAGTACATTCTTTTGTTCCAAGAAAATGAAATGTTCGAAGGCCGACCATACCATTGGCATTTATTCAATGAACTTGAATTTTTTATGGGACAGTTTCAAAGTTCACGTAAACAAATCAAGTCCAATGTAGTTTATACAAGAATACATTTATCTGATAAGGGTCAGACAGTTCCAAACTAACTATATATTTATATTATCAATTTTACATCGTTTCCATCTGACGATAACTTTGGTGATATCTTGGGTGGCAAAGACATCTCTGCAACATATATGGCTATGCAGGACATAAATTATTCCCAAAGTAACAGTTAAAATATATTCAGAATATTGTCCAAGCTGTAGGTATCATACTCAACTGACTCCAGTTAGGCATTTATTAAGTTCCAATATTAAACAGACAATTAAATCCCTTCTTTAAAATACATGGAGTATGTATCTTTTGAAATTGCAATATTTCAAGGTCTAGATATATATACACATGCATGCATGACCATCCAACAAGACGGAGGACTGCTATGTCACGGCAAACTGTATTAATTACACTACAGTATATATGAACTGATTACGAATTATTACAGGAAAACGAAACATTGGCTCTTATAAATATGTTCCATCTCGCTAAATCCATGCCATAGGAGAACTCCATCAGTAATAATTTTATGATACACTCCAAATACGATTCCACATCACATAATTCTCCGAATCATTATATATATACACTTGTGATCGTCAAAGTTCCGAGATAGCTCATCCAGAAAAATAAATGCAACAGTCCGAAGCTGGTTTTCTTTGCGATAGTCAAATCTCCAATCCCAAGCATACCACAGTACTCATTAAATTTAGCAGCCTATATTCCTCTTGGAATTATAATACGAACTGCATGATGCGACAAAAACCTAGCTACATGTCCACATTTGCAGGTTTAGTATATATTTTGCTGGTATTGCAGGTGGCCAGCTGTGTGTATTCTTAATTTCTTAAGTTCTTAAATTTTAAGATGCTTTTACCATCTGTGATGTCACTAAAACAGCTGATCACAGCTGAATATATAGCTTGCATGTGCTTGCCCAGTTTCCGGGTTTAAAATGCACATCGTCAACCTAGAATTTCACTAAATCAATATACAGACTTTGCACAGAGTCCCATTGCTAGTCCATTAAAACCCAAATTTCTCGCCCACGGTAACCTTTGAGATACTCACAATACAGTGTTTACAGCTGGGTGAGCTGTGCAGGACAATGAGAGTCTAAGGCAAATTGTGAATGGGGATCTAATCTATAAATTACATCATAGCATTTAAGTTGGTGCCACAATGAGATTCTGAATGACAGCTATATAGCTAACACTGTACGTTGGTCGTTGTCGTAGTCATTTATCATAGACACATATGTGTGCACGCACTGCATGGGTAAACATATCAAACAATGTAGAGTTACGTACAGCTGCACTTTGTAACCTTTGCAGCTTGCATCATCAGTAAACACACCATACACACACACCATGGTACAATTGTGGTACACATCAGGCTCAAAAAATAAAGCCATTAAGCTGTTTCAACAGTGCAGTTTATATCAAGAGAGCTCACTGATATACCAGTGAATGGAAAGATTTAAAGCTTTAATTTGCTTATACGGAAAAAGCCGTCGCTCAGAAACACTACGTGCAGAGGAAGGACTAAACGATCAGCTTCAGCTCAGCTCAATTAATACATGGTGGATCCGATCTCAAATGTTCAAATGGCATACTGGCCCGACTGAAAGACCTTACTAAGGTAAATTTACAGGCAAGTTTGCAAAACAAAAAGGGTATTATTTTACCCTGTGCAAGCTTAAGAAAAAAATTGTTACCAATTAACTGTTCCATTATCTTTCTTTGCTAAACATGTAAACATGATGTACCATGCCAGGAACTTACACATTGACAAAAAAAAAACTAGGATTAATACTGTATTGTGTGACCAGAAATGAAATGTAGCTAACTTGAGGCTATAGGAAGGAGTTATTGTAACTTAAAAGCATACTATGTTCTGCTTTTTGTTGGGTTTTTGTTTGTGTGTGTATGCTTTTCTTAATCAAATACTTTTGTACTATATAGGGCAGTACTCATAGAATAAGTCTGAAACAGAACGTAAGTGAGTACATATGTATACAAATCACTGACTGGTCGTGTATGGGCCAAGGGAGTGGTTGGCAGGTCGGGATGTCAACATATATCTTTGGCTAATTTTATGTACTCGAGAACAACTACAAATAAGTCAAAACGATTACATTTTTTTCAGCTTTATTATAGCAAGAAGATTAGCAGGGACAAGTCCAGGATTTTTATAAAACAGAGGGTATAGGTCTTCTAGCTAAGGGTCTGGGGGTCCGCCTTCGCAAGAAATACATATTTTAAATATGAACAGGTGCATTCTGACGCATATTTAAACATAAATGTCTACAATGAGGTAGGTCTACATATTAATGCTTCAGTTCGGATCTAAGGAAAAATGAACAATATTGTGAACTTACATTCCTCTTGAGGCTTGAAGCTGAGGTCACATAGAATCTTCTCCACTGTTTTCAACTGGTTTGATTCGCACGCTACAGAGACTATGCTACTGTCTCTGTCCACATACACAGCATGTACACCAGATACTTTCTCAATTGGCTCGATACAGATGGTAATATCTTTATTCGGAGGCGAATGAACCTGTTCGATAGATGAAGAGATCGATCAACAGAAAAAACAAAAGTTAGGAAAACGCCCTGAGCACAAAAAAAAAAATAAAAAAAAAAATTGGGGGATAGGACTTTGAAAGATCCAAGCAAATTTGAACTCTCTTGAAACCTTTTTTCTCTGACAATTTCCAGGATCATATGAAAATGGCACAGCTTTGTGGATATAACAAATTAAACTTAAAAATTTAACAAATTTTCTTGATGATATGTGAAATGAAATTATACGTGATATGTGAAATAACTATTTTAAAGAGCTGAAATCAAACCAGCCGAACTAACAAACTATCTAGCAATACTTCCAGACATATTTCTAGCAATTACAGAAAATGACAATTTTGAAAACTTAAAGGAGATGTCCAAAAATTGTTGTCAGCTTAAACTGCAAAAATGAAAATGTTTTTAATGTGAAGCATTAGGACTACTATAGGTGGTACAGTAGGCTTACCTATTACTCTAGATTTAGACAAATTTAACATGCTTAGCTACAGTTAATGTCTTCATGACTATACACTTTTCAGTACAACCTGGATGTACAGACTAGAATGCATACATATACAATATCTGTGACAAATACAGGTACATATATGCATATGGAAAATATATACACATGAACAGTATTCTTCCACTAAAAGTGTTTCCACAGACTGCCCACCATTAGACCATGCTCCCCCCCCCCCCTCCCCTTCCCACTTACCTACTTTCTCCTGGGAAAACAATTAAGTGTTAAAATTTAAAAAAACTACATAGATCTTTTCTTAACACAATGGGAACAAGTTACATGTAATAGAATAGCATGGGAACAAGTTACATGTAATAGAATAGCATTAGGGTCATAAGGTCAAGTAACAAATTGTACTAAAATGTCAGATCTCACCAGGAAGTATTATTTCTGCACCAGGCGTAGTTTTTCATAATATATATAATAGTCTACTAGCAACTCCAGTGCTACTATTTATGTACTGTATTTCCATGGGTTACTCACCATTATAAAAAATGCTTGCAACCCTCCTAACAATTCATCCCCCCCCCCCCCAAAGAAAACAGAGACTAAAAACAAAGTTGTATACAATTCTATAGATAGATCATTTCTAAAGACAATATATTGGGAACATTGTGTCACACAATGAATGGCATAGAATACCAAGGCCGGGTCACAGGGTCAAGTAAGATTAAGGGGGGGGGGGCGGAGGGCGCTGTATGTGCAAGGATAAACACTACTTACTAACTTCATACCAGACTCATAAATCTTATATATACTGCCAAATCTCACCAGGAAGCGAATGTTTTCTTTTCCTACAGGTGCTTCTTCACAAACTAAGCTATTCCGACCTCCCACGTTCACCGATGTCTCCATCAGAGATTCACTGGATGGGTCGGTCCCATCGTAACAGCAGCCGTGACTCTGGTTCACGACGATAGCTGGTTCACCTTCTCTGGAAAATATGACCCGACCTCCAGTTCCCACCTTGACGGCCTTGTCGTTGGCGTCGTCGGTCGAGGATGAAGTGGAGGCGGGGCGTTTACATCCCTCTTGATCGATGGCGGATGCAGGAACATGAATGATCACATCCTCCATGGCTGATGGAATATGTCTGCTGCGGAGAAAGTTAGTCAGATTAAAATTTAAAATAATAATAATAGTACATTCTGTGCAGTGCTAAAGTTTAAAAAATACCCCTAGTAGTCAATAAAACAAGTAGCCCCAATTTTTTGGGGGAAAGGGGGGGGGGGTTGTCATAATAAATACCATAGTACTTAGTAGAGGAGTCTAATATAGAAGATAAAATTTTATGTGAAAGTGACAGCTTGACCACAGATGACCATTATTATTTATTAAAATTTTATGCTCAAGACCCAGGATCTTCCATGAGGACTATTTTAGTAACAGCCCCCCCACACCCCACCTCCCGGAATTGATGCTCCGGACGCATGAGCCTAGCTTGGACTTTAGACTTGATTAAAAAAGAAAATAACTAAATAGATCGCCATAGGCAAGCCCCTCAAAATGTAGATAAATTTTGTGAATATAATCTAGTGTATGCATAGTTTGTAAGAATTACATGTAAATTTCACCAGGAAGCCAAGTATTTATTCTTCTTTCAGTACTCAAAAAAAAAAATTTCTTCTGAATTATCCATTTTCAAGGAAGAGAGAAAAAAAACTGTTTTAGGAAACTGCTTAATAGCAAATATATAGTACAAGTTACAGGTGCCTGACATTTGCGATCCTTGCAGGATTTTCTTCAGTCTAATTTGGCTAATTACCGAAAAAAAAGATCCTGCTAGGATTGACACGTCAGGTGCCTCTAACTTTTACATTTTAAAAGTTAAAGCAGAAGAGAATTTTCATTGTAGGCCTATATATAACCAAAACAATCTCAACATAGTATCATATGCTTTTCATGTTATATTCTTCATTCCAGGATCAAGTCTCTTCTACACTCATAGCGAAGACTCGATGACCAATTAAAGTGATGGGGCTCTTCAAGAACTTGGAAACTTTTAAATACCAATGATCCAGTAAATTGACAGACTCTCCTGAATCTGTGCAGTGTATAGTAGGCATACATGCTAGATCTTTATACAAGATCAGCATGCAATTTAAAGACCACCTCCACTGCCCCAAAATATGCTAGATATAATATGCTAGATGTATGTATATACATGTGTGTATTTTAGATCCTCCTGCAAGCAGGAACTCGCAAGGAAGCCATCATTGGCTTATCAAAGTCGCAAGCTGACCGCAGTCAGTCTCTTAGATTCATATTTAACGTCAATGATTATGAATTATCAACAAATCTGTAACTGGACGATAAACATTAATATTGGAGTGACTCGAACTACCTGATTGAAAGGCACCGGCGTTAATAATAATGTACCATAATTGCTAAACCTACACAACTGTGAATGTGATCAAGGTTGTCAAATATTTGACCTCAAGAGCCAAGGCAGAA
>JAIPMN010006977.1:3660-15678 GCA_020650975.1 Apostichopus californicus
CCCTCCCCCCCCCCTCTTCCCCTTCCACTATAAGTATAATCACGGAACGGACATCGTTCCTAGAAAACCTACCCCCATTTCGAGCGAGTGCCATCGCTACTGATGGATTCATGTTCCCGTACGTATCCGTAAGGGTCCGTTGCACCACGTGGCACCATTGTAGCTGAAGAGGGCTGTGGGATTGGTTGGTAAACGCTGACGTTATTGGAGAACCCTCCACTGATTGGTAGATGACTGGAAGACTGGGCGTGTGGGGCGCTCACCTCCGACCCTTGCTGTCTTCGTTGATTGCGCAACTTTTCTTCACGACGCCATTTTGCTCTTCGGTTTGAGAACCATACCTTTAAATATAAGGAAATACAACGAAATCAAAAAGGCGTAGTATAGCGACGACGAGGTTGTTGTATCACCTGAAGTCCTGAATACACATTAAATTGCCAAAAAAGATGTAATGGTTAAACGACATGGGCATCCCTGTCGATTTCGAATGAAACTTGGCAGTGATCCATGGTTACGTGGTATTCAGGATTTTGGGTCCTTTGCAACGTTGACTTCATTAATGTTGACCTATGCCGACAAGAGTTGTCTAACGATATTATTTCATTCACCCATAGTAGGGCGTGAATACATGACCCTCCCTATTTTTTAAAAAAGGTCTCTTACTTGACTCTAGACATAATAACAAGAAAATTAGACAGTTATCTGTTTGTTGTTCTATACACTACAGTGGAATTTAGTACCTTTCAATGTCACCCACTGAATAGTGTGGATTTAATTGTCAAATACCATAAACTTTACCACAGTTTTGAATAGAATTTTTATAGTGTAAAGATCAAACTCACTTGCGTGATTTTGACGAACCTATAGCGCGAAATAAACGTATACGTTATTATGCGTCATAGTGTTATGGAAAGAAGAAAACCGTTATAGCAGAAATTACCAAAGAAATTTAATAATGATTCGATAACAAAGAAAACCCAATTGTCATGAAAAAGGACAATTAGTTTAGTAGTAAGAATTGTATTGTAGTGTTATGGAGACAGACCTGGTCTATTATGGTTAAATTCGTCGCCTATTATATTCGTTCACTGCGTGTGGATTTATCGGATAGAACAGTATATTACACGCTTGATTGATAAATATCAAGTGTAAAGTGTGTGTTCGTTTTTTAAACAGCTTTTTACAACTATTTGTTTCTGAGGGTGATGTAAGGTTTTATGTGTTGGATGGGGAAGGTGGGGATGGGGGTAGGAGTGGTGTTTGTACTTGAGTGGTGTCAGTTGAGGGGTGGAAGTTTTGATCCTAGTTCATTCTTGTTTCATATATATTCTTGACCGCTTGTATTTTATGGAACGCCAAGAGGGTATATAACGAAATATGACTTTAGTATGTTATTATGAAGTAAAGAATCCGCTCTAACTGTTTAAAGAAAACTTAAACACAATATTCGCATTTTTTTGTCTTTTCGACTTACCTGGATCCTTGCTTCGGGAAGATCAATTTTTTGAGCCAATCTTTCACGCGCGAAAACGTCTGGGTAGTGAGTCCTCTCAAATTCTGTAAACAATGAGAAAAAAGATAAGTATTATTGTTTATTTCAAATAAACAAAACGGCTGGATTTCAAATCTACAATAAATTTGCATCATGTTAAATGTAGCAAGCAACAAAGGTGTATACATGAGAGGCACATGGTAAAGGGGCTCAAAGTCTTCATCAAGTTACTGCGCATGCTCGATTCAACGAGGCCCATTTCCGCGACGTGTAACATACATGACGGTTGTCTGTCGGAATAGTGAATGGCTAATAATTTAATTATGCATTGAAAATATAATAAGCTCATTTGTATAAATGCATATTTAATAGTCGTAGAATTAATCAGAGCGTAGAATACTCAATTAGAGCAAAGAGTTTCCATTAGCCTGCAGGAATGTCAGAACGCAAAAGCAGTACTAGTTAGTCAAAGAGTCACCGTATTATTTTGTTGGGAGAGAGCGCGGGGTACTCAAAAGGAACACAGCGCAGGGAGAAGTTATATATGATGAGTTTAGGCATAACATATGAGTGACGTGTGGAAACACCATTTTACGAGATGTACAAGCCAGTAAAGTGACGACCAATACATTTTTAATTACAGTCGCTATCAGCCCGAAGCAATATGACTCAATTATTATGAACTAAACAACTGTCCCAGTTAACGCATCGCCACGGCTCTTTTCTGGGTCAACGTATTTTCAGGTTTTTTAAATGCGTCAAGATCGACGCAAAAATATATCAAGGCCTCGGTTCCGTAACACGAATCTTAGATTTACCTCACGCAGGCTACGTGACATCGGGAAGAAACCACATACCATACATAGGAATAGAAAGGAAAATCGTGGGGGGGGGGGGGGAGATGCAAAAAGAAGGGGGGAAAAAGACGGATAAAGAGAAAGTGCAATAAAATGACTTGAAAATTTAATTTCCGAAAAGCATTTCTAAAAGCTTTCCTCATTTATCCTTAATTACCGGTAGCGTTTTGTTTCTTTGACTGTTCAAAAGGTGAATTTCATTTGTAGTTATGTGCAGACGTCTACTATAAGCAGTGTATGGTGGATATAAAGAATGTTACAAAATAACTTCAAAGGTTATCTTGTGGCTGAAGTTGGTTGGTTGCTTAGTAAAAAATGCTGAAATTTGTCTGCATGTTGAAGTCTAAACAATCACTATTTTCATAATTAACTTCTAATGTGATAGATACGCTTCAATAATTTGAGTTGACATCTGGAAATATTCTCCTGATATCTGCTTAGGTTTAAATACAAGTCCATGTCAGTTCTTCCACAGTGCTAGAAACTGATCAACTTTTAGAAATACCACTTTCCTTTTTGTCGAAAGTAACAGTCAAACTAACTACTTTATTGAAGAAACATATAAAAAATACTTATGAAATAACACCTTTGCTGCGTCATCTTTTCAGACTTGCTTTAAAGTTCAGCAAGTCGTGCGAAAATCTGTCATCTTCCACGTTGCCGAGATATTTGCTTTTCATTTTCCGGGAAAATGAAGAGCAAATATCTCGAGTTACTATCTGTAATGACTTTAAGAATTAACACTTTCCTTCAAAAGACGAAAAAAGTCAATTAAAAATTGCCAAAAGGTAGACCCACTCAATGTCTTTTAGCATATATAGGCCTTCTATTGCTGGGGCCTGTATAGGTTCTATTTTGTCCAACAGTGTTATGAAGCTTCTTACTGATTCATTCTGTACGATAGGCTATCGCTTAGGCGTACGTATAATGTCATCAATATGTAATTAAGTCGTGCTTTTAGGTCAACCGAACTTATGCCTTTCGGTCAATGTATTCTATATCACTCTCTATATATAGGTTCGTTCTTAACATGATGTAACATTTACGGTCCAGCAGAGCTTAGCTGACAGACGTGGGAGACTAGATGTGCCGGGAACACGCAGTGTGTCAATGGTTAGTAGCGATGGAAACACGTTCTATTCGTGTCATGGCGAGACCTTTAAAGAAATGAAGCACGTCCTCATTGCCTTGCTGATGACGATAGCCTAAACATAGTCCCTACATTATACGTGGTTGGGTGTAGGTTAGAGCTAAAAAGCGAAAACCAACTCGTGCGAAAGTAGGCCTCGGGCAGTTCTCCCACCTCCATATATGCCATATAGTCCAATGAAATTATCTACCGTCTTCTCTCTTTTACGTCCTGTTATTTACTTTCCCGCCAAAAAATAAGAATTGGCGGGAAACGTAGACTGCTAACGCGCGTGTCAAGGCCAAGATGCCTTAGGCGCCGTTGCAAGTGCGTGATTTTATTTAAGGAGAACTAAGGAGGAAATTGAGAAAACATAATTCGCAAGTAGAAGACAAAACACCAGCTGTCGGGAAGAGTAATGGCATAGTTTGAAATAATTGCATAAGATATAGGACAATCAAAACCACCCGTATACATAACAATGGTCACTTCACCACCTTACATCTCTGGAAACAGAGTAATATAACAATGGACACTTGTACCTGTCTGTGCACCACCCATCCCTCCATATCTGGCTACGACATTAGCATTGTCACCTATGGGTCCGGCGATCCCTATCGGCTTCCGTCAAGCTAAAACCTCTTTTGAATGTATTCGTCTCGGTGATCTATATCCTATAGGCTTGTCCATTCACGGACTTATCACTATCCCTCAAACTAGCTCCCGCCCTCCCCCGCCCCCTCCCCGTCCCTTATCCACCGCGTTAATGCAATATTTGCCAAGTGTTTTCCCAAGATATATTCTCTGCTCCGCTCATGCGTGTGCATAACGTCGTTTCAATCCATAAGAGTTATTAAAGTGAAACTTTCTAGGCGTAAAAAGCATGATTAGACTTGATTAGAGAACAATCTTCAAATTATCACAATATATTTACAAAACTTACCACCTCTCAACCCCCCACCCCCACCCCACCTCCACCTCCCCTTACTACTCTATCCTCATTTGCTATAACCAGGGAGCTGCTACTCTAACTATAACTACGCACTGTGACGTTACGTTGTTATCCGCATAACACATCACCATTAAAATAAGGAGGATATAGTTCATGTTTTCTTATGTAATATTGAGTGTGTTGATAAAGCAGTCTTCGTAATGAAACAAACCGATCTGGATTCTTCACGTCACATGACGTCACAGACGGCAAACATGAAGACGATGTCAATGAACTTATTTTTTTGTTCGTCCTTAAACGACGAATGAATGTCACTTGACAAGGTTGCACCGCGTAAAGTTAAAAATGATATCACACTCCAGAAGATTGCTTTTATAGAAGAAGTTTCGCCTCACAAAAGTTCGAAGTAATGTAAAAAAAAGAGAAAAAAAAGGAAATAGAATAAACCGAAAAAGGGGCAATTTAGCCCGGAGCACTTTCTTTAACAAGCGTATATGGAATATACCGTAGTAATATTATTATTACACATACAGCGTTCATCGGCTATTTGGTATTATTATTATTTTTTATTTACTGCACGTTGTTCAGGTCGAAAACATGATTCACTAATTCTGATCAAAAAGTGGTGGTTATAATGTGACCTCATAATGACGTCACACGTACCGTCTTTGAGCACACGCAAAGAGAACTGTATATTGTAGTTTGGTATGTATACAAGTTAAACACGTTTTCACGTAGGCTTGAATGGACACACTGAAATCATTCGAACGAATATAGGTTGCTACTTCGCATTGCTATGTTGTGTTGGAATTTTAGCTTATATGTTTGCTTAGAATGATTCGTGGGTTAGTGAAAGTTCATTTCATTTCCAGACCTTTTAAGTATCCTATCATCAACCTTTAAGCCTAGCCATACCACACCTCATTATAAAGAGATGACTTTTTTTTTGTATGACTTGCATAACTAATGCTAAAAAAATTATAAATATTTGTTTAAATACTTTTTATTTTTTCATAGGTCTTCAGGTTGAGTACTAGATTATTGCATCCACTTGGACGACACGAAATAAGTCGTTTCGGAACAGTTGAGCAATTGGATTTCAACTAAGACATTATACAGATTACCCATTGGCTGTGAAAACTATCTATTAGAAATACAATAATTTACCTTCTTTTCAAAACAATGTTTCCGAAGAAGAATGCATCATTTATCAAACTGCTTCGATTTATGATACGACTTTCAGAAAAGAATTTGAGCGCTCTCAGTAATCCGATCTTAATTTGTTAAACAAGCCCAACTATCGACCTACAAATCTTTTGTGTGGCGATAATTGTTTTCCATTCTTCGTTTCCGTTGTCATAGCAATAGAAAGTTGCCTTTAAATGTAAGTAATCATCATTCTTTTACAAAAAAAAATCGCCGTCACATTCAATAATTTACAAAAATTGTTGTGGCATTTCTATACCTTTCCAAATGCAGACTATAACGAGGAAATTTAATATTTAAATTAGTTGACTTAAATATGTTTTTAAGCCACTTCTTGACAGTAATAAATTAATTTAAAAATAAATAAATAAACAGCTTGATAAATGTAATCATTGTTATTTTTATAATTAAAATTTGTATTATTCTCATCTAAAATCAATTAAAAAATCATAAATAAATGATTTATATTAGAAAATCTAAATTAAGCAGACATTATAACGAGATCCTAAACTATAATTAATAAAATAGAAGCTAGAATGGAATAATAATAATAATAATTATAATAATAAACAATTAACACGACGATAATGTACAAATTTTACCCTATCCATTTCCCTTCGACTGTGAAGTCTTTTATTAAGACTATTATGGAGATAACTCCAGGCGCATGGTATCCCATGCGTAACCAGTTACATTGGACTGAAATGACAAATGACTTGGCACGGCGAAAAACACCATGTACGCATACAGCCGTGACGTATATAATAGATAACGGACAATTATGAATATTGGCCTAGAGTAAAATTGACTTGTTTCATTCGGCAATGATCTGTATTAATTTAAAGATTTAAACGAATCATATTAAACACTATATACAGTGAAAATGAATTAGCCATAGGCTAAGTGTGACATAATAAGCCACTACAAAACCGCTCATAAAACCCACGTATGTATATGTGTAACGTTATTTCTTGGCGACGCGCTTGGACGCGCGGACGAATTTTCCAAGTTTGCCGTGGTGAAAAATTTGCCTGTTGGCACTGTATTATATCTTTCAGCATTTTGGTTAATCAGGGAATAGGGCAAATGTTATCCAACTTAAGAAAATATATCAAATCGTATCATTAAAAGAAAAGAAAGCCAAAAAAAAAGGTGGACTCTAGTAGGTTTTAAAAATTGAGTAAGTGCATTTCGAGTGTCACAACTTGCCGGTGGTTAAAAAAAACCCAGAAGAGGGGGAAAAAACCAACCAACGGGGACAACCGGCGTGCGAAAAGTGCAATCACTCGCATTTGCACTCATGCAGGAATTTTGGACGTTACACGCGGGAGACTCGCGGGAAGATGGTCCGCAAGTGTGTCGCTAGTTTATCTTACGTGTGAAATATGTTGATTGGGAGAAACGCACTACTGCTCCTGGAGCGTCGATGTAATGGGATCACGGCTGTTTGGTTGAAATCTTTTCTGACAAGAAGGGTTTAAATTAATGGAGATAGATAGATTGTGAGTTTGAATACAATGATGGCGCGTATACAACTATCTTCGGTCTTGTCACTATTGAACAAGGGCGGTGTACATTAGGGTCAGCTGACAAATAAGCGAGGGCGTCAGATGATTTGTCATTCGAAGACAGATTAGATCGTTAAAGAATTGGCTAACTCAAAAATGAAGGATATAAATTGATATTGTCCTTAGGCTAACCAAAAAATAAAAATGGATAGATTAAAAAAAATACAAGTGTTCGATTTTATTAGTCAAATTATTCTTCTTAGTCATTTGTTTACATAAGGTCATTATACATATAACTATTAGACCGAAAGTTTAAAAAAATATATAAAAAAAAATAGCAGTTTCGATTTTAGTATACTTTGCACATGTTTGTGGAAAAACAAACGTTTTCCTCGTCAAATTTGAATGAAAAAAAGACACATTGTAGAAATATATTTAACTTAAAGAAAGATGTTATTAGTAATGTAAATTTTCATAAGAAGAAGTATCGTTGGATATAGACACCCAATCGAAACTTGCGAAAAAGAGAAACAATTTAGAAAAAAGAAGCATGAATATGGTGGCAATAACTTCTCAGCGCTGACCAATAAAAATGACATTACAGTTTATTTAGCTATTAGACATACCATGTGTTATCAACAGACAATCTGCCGAAATGCGTTTAAACACTTTGAACTATATATTAGCAAATTTTAATTACTAATAATGTATATAATTGTTCATCTCCTTTCCATTTCATGCCGTGTAAAAGTCAGCTTAATAAAAATCGGACGAATATGCCTAATAAACTGCATACCCGATAAAAATGGTGACGTGTGCCTTGTTCCTTACTTTATAAATAATAGGCTTCATTCTAAATATACTCATATGGTATTAGCCTACCCTATATGTATACATGTTGTGTACAAGTGGTTAGGTTAAGCTAATCGTTTGTTTTGAAGTGTGGAGAAATGAGATTATTTCTGTACCAGTAGTTTAAAAAGATGAGAATAAAATTATGCTAATAAAAAATTACAAGTGTTCGATTTATTAGTCAAATTATTCTTCTTAAGTCTTATGTTTACATAAGGTCATTATACATATCAGTGGGCTTCGATCAGTATTGTTGTCATGGTGAAATAATAGTTACCTTATCTTGCCTACCGGTATGCATATGCATCACATCCTAAGCGTAGGCTATATGATAAGCATATAGGTAATAGTCGCTTACCTTTCTCAAGCTCCTCAATTTGTTGGGTTGTGAAGGATGTTCGGTTTCTTTGTAATTTTCTCTTTAATCTCAGTCTAGCCTGTGCCTCTTCAGTGTCATCTTCTCCCTTAGTTACGCCTTCATCTGAGGAAGAGCAAATGAAAATATAGAAATTAAAGTATATATTACAGTTACATCAAAGAGGGTGGTTTACATCTATAGAATAAATATTGAATGCTCATTTTGGCTGTAGGTTATACCTTCTGCATGCAGTACATATATATACATACATACATTCACACATACATACATATATACATACATACAAACAAACATACATAAATACATACATACATACAAACATACGTACATCGTAAAACATTAACCAATAGCTTTCTATATACAGGCCTAGCCTTGATAGGATAGGTAAGTATATCATAGCTGTTTAACTTACAAGACACAACACGCGACGCTGACAACATTGTTACGGTTAATATTCCACAGAGGTACAAAAAACAAATTTCAACAAGTCACGTTTGAAAGTATGAAAAGAAGAAGATTAAGAAGAAATAGCATAACAATTTTTTTCGACCAAGGCCATCACAATATTCCAAGATTCGAAAACAGTTCCCATGCAAGTTTGTCGATTAATTTCTTTCTCACGTTAACGATGTAATTTAATAGTCTATACACCGGTATATTGGTGGTTACATCGATGCCTTGTTAGTATGTATATATTATACATATTAGGCGATAGCTTATCACTAGTATAAGAACGTAGGAACAAAGTTACAAAATCAATAGCATATTGTATGCTCGGTTATAAAACTAGGACAGCTACCTATTCATAAATATAGGTAAATCCAATAAAAAAAATCTCTTGTTTTTTTGTATGACAGATTTTAAACCAATTACACCTTTCAGTGTAAATTCTTTTTTTGACTTTGGAATGATTATGTGTTTATGGAAGAGAGTCTTAAAAAACCAGTAACCTACTTATCTAAATAATGCCGATAGCTAACCGTTGGGGCGGATCAACCAAACCAAAAAGAACAAAAAAAAGAACAAGTACAGAACAGAACAGAAATAAAACCAAACAGCAAAACAAAACAAAAACCCTTCGGTTTGTAAACTCTCTCGCTTAAGAAATCTTTTTGACAAGTTTGAAAGGAACACAAAGGAAGTCTCATTTTCATTAAAACTTTGCTCTATTTACAATTCACCTATAATAAATATTACCAGGTGGACGTATTGTTATGGGTGGTTTTAAACAGGATCAATTAGACTTTGATTTTGCGATTTAAGTCCGTGTTTTTTATGGTTCTATACAAGCATAAGTCGAGTCTGATGAACCCCTTAAGGGTAAGTATGGCTTGTATCTAAGTAATAAGCCGCTCAGCAAACATAGTTCCCCAATTGAGAATTGTGTCTTTTACCGTGAGGTTTCTATTTCTATTCTCGTCGGTTCATACAACTAGGTAGAAAATAGTCTTTAAATGGCACCGAGCTTATCGGTCATAATGCTCAGAGGAAATAACACATGTCGAGCTGTTGTAAACAGAATAGAAGAATTATGTAGCGGTGGATGGGAAAAATGAAAATGGAAAGGTAGGGGGTAATAGAAAGGTAGGGGGTTGGAAAAGGGGGGACGCGTGTGTGTGGGGGGGTGGGGAGGGGAGCGGTTGAAGAAGATATTACGGTTGACGGAATTATTGTGTGCATGAAAATGCTTGGTCAATCTTATTTGAGGTATTTTTTTCTGTGATATTATTTTTTTCAATAATTCAATAATTGTAATGCAGAACTAAAAATATTGACACAATATATGAATAAGTTTGTGAAGGTACTAACATGTAAATTCAAGTTTAATGAGAGATATTTGATGCGAAAAAATAATAATGAAATAGTAATAGTATAATATCAATAATAAAGAATAAAAATAAAAATTACATTGACTGACTTTAGATGTGACAAACTTAAGGAGAGAAACCAGGCCCGTTGCCAGAATGGGAGGGAGGGAGGGAGGGAGGGAGGGGAGGGAGGGAGGGGAGGGAGGGGGCATGGTTGGGCCACGAAACATTTAAGGAGGAGCACCAATAATTTTAGGAGGGTACGATACCCCTGTCCTGTAACTGGTGAAATATTTGTACAAATGATGGTAGCACATATGGAAGGAGTGGGTACAGTAGTCTGCACAGAAGGGGGTGGGAGGGGGGCAGCTTGGCTATGTGCCCGGGAAAACCCATTCTATCATTGTTGTGTCTATAAGAGTGTTGCCTAGCGAACATGAATCAAAATAGCGTTACCTGCAGGACTGTTACATTAAGCCAAATAAATATATTCTGTGTCATTCATTTCATTTTAAAGGGTCAAATTATACGAAGTTCAGCGAAAACGTTAGCTCCCCCCCCCCCTCCCTTGTTTAATGGCGGTCTCACAACAAAGTAAAATATATTCCAGCTTATTACATCGGCTTTACATTGATTTTTATCACTTTCGACGCATATCAAAAAATGTATAAATCATTTTTAACATTAGATTATGCTTTTTTATTTCTTGGTAGATATCAAGATAATTTTCCCTATAGCGTGATTTTCGGAAATTGCATGAAAATTTGAATTCAGTTGAAGAATTTGACCGTTCTTGTACGGCTGACTTCACCGACTGGTCAATTTTTACACAGTTCGGTGATCACGCCTCTATATGCCGACATTTGAAAATTAGCTGAGAAAATGATAAATGGAATTTATTCTTTATATTTGGAACAAAAACGAAAGAAAGAAAGAAAATGAGAGAAAAAAAATTAATTGAAGTTGCGAATAAATTTGAATTTCGCTCGTGTATCTTCCCCCATGGGTTTCGATTTCAGAATGATGGGGTGTGCGTATCAGCTTTGGTGATAATTCATCGAATTTTCCCCTTCGATTCATTTCAAATGTAAGTTTGTGAAAGCAACCTGTCATTTGGGATGGTAGCCCTAAATGCATACGGGCTTTTGACACACTTAAGGGCATGATCCATTATGAGACTGGGGAATGAAAAACCCTCAATCAATCATTGCGAACGCTGAATCGGGACATCACCCACCATTGAATTTTGACACGAACATGTTAAAGACCAAGCATGCGTACAATAAATGACAAACATAAAAAAAAATGGGAAATTTGCGGTTGAGATATATGTGGTCGCAAATATAAAATATGAAGGTAAAAAAAATCCAATTTAATAAAAGGCCATATGAAATTATTATGCAAATTTTTTGCTCATTAATATTCATACGTCATCGGAACTGAAAGTAGATGTGATTGTATATTATTATTATTATTATTATTATTATTATTATGATATATATTTTGGGTGTAGTTTTAGTTATTTACACAAAAGGAACAAAGTGTGGGTAATATTTTCGCTAAAAACCCTTTTTATTCAATAAATGAGACAACAGGAAATTAAAGGGAACCTACATCGAAACGGATATAACAGTCTCGTAAAAGTCTCGACCAAAGGGGACTGAGGTTGAGAATGGATCAAATTGTTAAGTTTTCGTTCAAGCGTTTACCCTGAGTGACTCTTCTGGAAGTATTGATATTATTTTCCAATGAAATATCAATATCTGAAGGCAAATTTTTTTTCTAGTAGTTGCGATATAACTTTATCTGCTAGCAAAAACACAGTTTGCATATAT
>JAIPMN010006980.1:955-40884 GCA_020650975.1 Apostichopus californicus
AGGACTGATGCAGAAGCACGAACAAGGGCAACGCAGCGAAAGACCCCCCCCCCCTCCAAAAAATGGAAGAAAAGCGAATCCCTTAGGGATTTTCACCCCACCATGTTTTCTTAGGAATTTTTACCCCCACCATGTTTTCCGGTTAGCTAGGACCCTCAGCTATCACAATCTGCTTGTTTGCTATTCAATTAATGGTTGGTATGGCTACCAGCGCTCATTTAAACTTGGAATTTGAGTTTATGTCATATCTTTGTAATTAAATAACCTAAAAGCAAATTTAACGTTAGTGTCTAAGTATATATATTTGAAGCTGCCCAGGTGAAACCAATCACAATCAGGAAAGTCCAAGTCATCCCTAATTAGGGCTGTTGCCATGGTAATAGCCATGATGAAATTTGGACTTTGAGAAAAATATCATATAATATACATATACCAAAAAATACAAACTAGCTACATTGCCCGGTTGATTGCAGTCAAGATCTGGATCATGTTAGGTCACTGTCATATCTTAATAGGGTTGTTACCATGGTAACACCACGATGAAATATTCAAATCATAGAACAAAATGTAAATTTACTAATGGCTAACTGTATATTTGTGCAAAGACATTTTCTTCTCAAAATTCGAATATGTCAGCATAGTGTTGCCATGACAATGGTCTTGATTGGGAATGAGCTTGATCTACAATAATCATGATCTTGATATAATCTACCAGGTAGCCCTAAACTTATATACATTGACACTTATATTGTGTTTCTATGTTGTGTAGTTACATAAATATGACATTTTGTTGTCAAAGTCCATTTCAAACTCAAATTCAGTCAGCCTATAGTGTTGCCACGGCAATGGTCTTGATTGGGCTCGATCGTGACCTTAAATGGGCCTGATCTTGAGTTCAATCAACCAGAAAGTCTGAAATATATATGCCAAAGACACACTGATTGTGTTTCCATGTTTTTTAGTTACAATTAAATGAATTATCTGTGATCAATTAAATGAATCAATTAAATGATCAATTAAATGATCAATTAAATGAATATATACAATTAAATGAATTCCCAACCCCCCCCACCCCCCCCCCAAAAAAAAAAGTTTTGAAGCGTTGTCATCGCAACGGTCCTGATTGGGCATAATAAAAACCTTAAATGACTCATATCTTGATTGCAATCAACCAGACACCATACAATTGATGTAACTAAACACTTAGATTGTGTTTTTATGTTGTTTACTCCCAAAGATATGATTTTTCCCAATTTTTATAGTGCTGCCATGGCAACAGCCCTGGTGGCCACACCCACCACTAATATAATGGCAAACAAGTAGATGGTGACAGCTGAGGGTCCTAGCTAATCGAAAAACTTGGTGGGTGAACATCCCTAAGGGGGGGGGGGCAATTTTTTTCTTTAACTGTAGCATTTCTCAACTTATTTTGACGTTTTACCTATTTTAAGTTGTTAAAGTTGAAAAGTTGCACGTCGAAAATTATTCTCTGACGTTATCAAGTTAAACAAACATTTGTATTCTTGCAGAAAGCTCGATCGCAATCTTTCATATTTCTGTTGACTTTTCCTGTTCATTTTCATTTCCGTTTAAACTGTCATTCACGAACTGTCTTCCTTATTTCTGTTTGTACATTTGAACAGGTTTTTAAACTTTTGCAATATAAAATGATGAATTTTCACGTACACATTCATGGAACCCCAATTTTGTGCTTGAAATCATTTTGTTGTCACGATAACTTTTATTTGAGAAACTAATGTTGCGTCACTATATTATATACGTTGTACCTTTTTGGTTGTTATTGCTACTAATGTTTCTATAAATATCTTTGTTTTAAACGGCCATGTTTCTGCACAACATGCTCATACGGTTAAATTGATGTGGCTTCATAACATCAGTTCAGTCTTCTGTTAATCCAAGTCCATAATTGTTTTCGGAATTCTAATTACTCAACCAAAGAACATTCTCATAAAAATGGATCCCCCCCCCCCCACCCTCCATGGATGATATCCGACACCATTTGCCCTTGAAAAACTGTTATTTGTTATTCTTATAATGAATTTTGTTCGTTGAATTTTGGGTTGCTTCTGATGAGCTAAGTAGTCCAGCAGTTTTGATTGATGAGACTTAAACAAGGTTCAGTGTTATATAAAAAGAGTCCTCGCTGAGAGAAGTACGGAAGCCAATAAATTCTGACGTTTGTTACAATCAATGAGTTATAGGTATGAGTAATAGGTAAAAATATTTCATATACATTAAGCGGATCGACATGCATCCACCACATGTTTGATAGTCATTTTCATTTGTAGTTTTATTTTGCATGAATTATGCTTTCTGTTTTCCGAGTTTTCCGAGGGCCTGCGAAGACCAATTTAGCCATAATTCCCAATTGCTCAGTCATTTCCTGTATCGCTCTGATTTGCCCTGTGTCAGGAAAAGCGGACACTTGATTGAAATTAGATTACTTGTATAATCCACTCCTGCTTCTCTGACTCTATCGTAGACTATATATCCCAAATAAAGAACCCATTGGTTATTGTATTTATTACTTTTAACATAGTACGCAATGTATTGAATGTGTATGTAGAAGCTCCAAATAAACATCTGATATCTAGGACGATAAACTACTGATATCTAGGACGATACGCGCCTAGCACTGTTTCATGTCGTGGTCCAGATTTCCTAATTATTGGCTACTCAGTGTATAGAGGAGGAAAAAGCTTTACTGAGAAATATGGGTTGGTGGTTGATCGACGTATAAATCATTCTCAAGAGGGGTATAACACATGCAAGCTATCGACCACTGTGTTGTAATTTCATCGGCGTATGCTCGATCTCCACCGATATATGAAGCAAAATCTTCACAGTGACCTACCATGCATGGAAGCACACAGCATACTCTCCCCACTGGTGGTGATGTGTGTGTATTGGGGGGGGGGGGGTATTTCTCTGCTCTTCCGACTGAAGCGACATTAAATGAATGGTGTTAGAGGTGTGGGTAGATCGGAAGGAGGGGGGGGGGGTTGTGTGAGAAAGAGGGAAAGCAAATCCCTCTCGGGGTTATAAAATGCAGTGCGGCGTGCTGTAAAGACGGAGAGGACTTAAGAATGTCATAGTGATGATGTTATAGTTGTTGGACACATTCAGCTCAATGGATGGCTGGCAACGAAATTGCTTAACGGTATTGCGGTTTTCAACAATTTTAAAAGACCCATCCAAGATTAGTCAAGATGAGATGAGTTATCGTTCGAAGTTAAGACATACCTTTTAAAAACTTGTCATCATGTAAAGGTCAAAAAGGAGAATAATGCAGGAAAATTGATTCGATCCTCAAATCCACTCGCTCGCCCAATAACTTCCAAAAACACCAGTTAGGCCCGTATAGAACCAATTCGGACCACCGGGGCGATGTCAAATGTCCTCCTTTATGACTTTATCAGTCCCTTGGCTGTGTTCCCCTGACCCGCTCTCACACACACACACACCCACCTACGCACACATACGTCATCATGAATGAAAAGGTTACGATTATCATCAACCCCCCCCAAATGTATTTATTAGCACAACCATGTGTTAAGACCCGGTGGGAAGCCGCCATGGAGAGTCTCCAGACAGGAAGTCAGCCATATCTTTTTTTTTAAATCCTTTATATGCCGACCTGTTACATATTTAGTGTAAAATTTACTCTTTAAAGTCCATCTGTTTTCATTAATGCTTAATTTCTTGGTCATTAGATCAAAAGAAAACGAGAAAGGCAGAAGGGGATGTTACTTGAGTTGTCTGTATTCTTTTGTATCTTTTACAACAAAATATGTTAACATAAAACAACAAATGTAAATGACTCACTTTAATAAAAAAAAAGAGGCCTACATCTGTGTTGAACTCATGCATGATGTTACCTGAGCACTTTAGGGTATCCATGGCAAGGGATTTAGCAACCTCCCCCTCCCCCCACCCACTCTCGACTTATAAAACCCTATGCAGGAACTTCTTCAGCACACCAGAAATCTCTCCCAATTTGCATATCTGCTACTCAAAGAACTGGCCCTATTGCAAGGTGACCATACTTTTTCCAGGAAAGGAAAATCCGGGACATGGTATCGCTGGAAGCATTGCTATTAATCAGTAGGTGCAACATGATGTAATTGGGCACGTCCGCTTACCTATTCCTATTTTAATTTTCCTATCGCATGAGCCATAAACAATGTGGTACACCAAGCTCTCAAGGGGAATATCTGTGTATAGTATGTACTTACAATATTGAGAAATATTTCTATGTTGCTAAGCTTAGGATAGAAATTTACATTTCATTCGATTTGGTAGGCTATACTTATACTTCCCACAAAATGAAATTTGTGCTGTAATATTTATCATTCAAAATGAGGCTGGACCATAGATGACATACCTCCTCTTTGTTTCATATAAAACAATTGCTCATTATATGACCTGTAGCTACAAACACAAATATATGTTTACAAAAAAACAAAAACAAAAGATTTATGAGAAAAATAAACTTTTCTAAAAATATCAACTAAGAACTGCTACAAAATGTGTTTGTTCCATCTGCCAACTTTTTAAGTTAACTATACATGTTTACATGCAATTAATAATTCTACCACAAGAACACTTTATTCTTTCCAATTCTATTTTTAACTTTCTACGTAAAGCAAGCTAAGCATTTCAGACTCTCAATTAAGATTGTTTTTCTCCCGATTAGTTTATGACAATTGTTTATCTATTACGATAATTATAAGATTCTAATTATGCACAACTTGAATTTGTTTTCTGTATTCTTGAAAAGTTTATGCCTAAAAAATGTTTTTTTTCGGGGTCAATTTGTTACCCCTCGTCAATTGTAACACTAAGTAATTACATTTACAATTATCACATACTGTAATCTATTGACAGTCAGGAAAGACAACAAATGTTTCCTCAGATACAGGTTAGATAAGGCTGACACAGGGTTAACCTATTTTCAGCTTCCTCTCTCCACCTACAACTGACCCATTCCCACAAAGACAAGAATCACTATAACTCAACAAGTCCCTATGATGGAGCTGATAGGAGGACATTAAAAGGCATGGTTTTAATACTCATTAAGCGTCTTTTTACCTTAGAAAAGCCCCTTGCATGTTACAATATTAAGGAATATACGAGGTACATAACATAATTGTTTTCATAAATTTACTGTAAATTTTGGTCATCCTTATGTAAAAACCTAAAACCCTGATAGCCTTGATTTGCTGTGAAGATATGAATTTTCAAAGCTTCAGAATATCTTTTTGCATTTTTATTTTTCCATCTGGCAACAGCAGACTGATTGACAACATTTTCCATTGTATTTTTATGATCAGTGGCTGAATAAATATCTATCTATCGTAAAGATGACCTGAGAATATTGTCCTTGCCTCTCCTTTGACACATACAAATCACTTATCCAGAGAGGAATAAATCCTTTTTTTTAATAACAAAACAAAAAACATTGAATTCAGAGTGCAAGACTACTAATTAAGAATGCCAATTGTATCACCTTTCAGGAGGAAATTAATGACACGACTAGAAGCAGAAGTCATGCATTTGGTGAAAATTGTCTCGATATCAACATCTCACATACTGTGATCCATTTACCAACTACTCTGAAAAATTCCTGGGGTAAAGGATGAGTTTATCAGACAAAAATGTCACCATCAGACAAACATATTTCAAGTTCAGAACAAGGTATTGCGATGGGAGCTTTCCAAAAATATTTGATTTTTACATTTTTATTCCTTCCATTACATGTCACATTGTCTGTTTAACTGAATTTTATTCAATTCGATAGCCTTATTTCTCTATCCAAAATACGTAGCCAGTTGTTATGTCCGATGACAAGCAATCGTTACTACCTGTCATCATCAGGTAATTGGAACCTAACTTTACTATGGAGATCTCTTTCAAAGCTGGGAGATGTCGGTAACCCGCCTCTCGTCTGCGAGTTCAGGGCCTGTCTGAGGAAGTCACGGCATTGGATGCAGACGTCCTCTGTGTGAATAACTTCGTCAACATCTACCAACTGTCCTATCAAACTTGAGGAAGCTTGTTGATGTAGTTTTGGAATTGGTGGCTCTGATAGGCTGTAAGAAAAGAAAAAACCAGACATAGGAATGACAAGATATATAAGACATATCACTGAAATATCTTCTCTGTTGCTCTCCTAGCCTGCTGAACAGATGTCTATGTATACTACTGTACTAAACCACATGTAGGCTGTACAATGCAATGGAAGATATAGTGGACATATCACTGAAATCTATTCTCTGTTGCTCTCCTAGCCTACTGAACAGATGTCTATGTATACTACTATACTTAAATACATGTAGGCTGTACCATGCAATGGAAGATATAGTAGACATATCACTGAAATCTATTCTCTGTTGCTCTCCTAGCCTACTGAACAGATGTCTATGTATACTACTATACTTAAATACATGTAGGCTGTACCATGCAATGTAAGATATAGTAAACATATCACTGAAATCCCTTCTCTGTTGCTCTCCTAGCCTACTGAACAGATGGCTATGTATAATACTGTACTAAAACACATGTAGGCTGTACAATGCAATGCAATATATAAGACATATCACTGAAACTGATCTCTGTTGCTCTCCTACTGTACTAAAACACACATCATACCTCCTTGGCTTCCTGACAGGGGTTCTTTTCGGACTGCTTGTTGGACTCAATGCTTCCACGGGAAATGAGAGAAAAGTTTCTTTAGGGACTAACATCTTAGTACTGCATAGTGAACAGACTTGTCTGAAATTACAAAAAAAACAGGAGAAGATGAAAAGTATTTATGCTGGTTAAAGTGTCTACATTGTAGAGTTCTAACAGGTGGTCTCTGAATTTTATGAGTGGGGTTGAATAAATCTCTGTTATGTTACTGATTCTAGCCACCAAACTTACCTCTATTGGGCAAAAGAGCCCTCACGGATTCACCTCCCTTATCTAAACCAGAGGTCTACAGCCCAGGTTTTCCATGAGCCATGACCTGCCCATCTTCCATCCCCCCCCATCCTCCCCTCCCCCCAGTTTACTTCATTCAGAGATTGAATGCTCTCAGAATGCTTGAAAGCTAAATTGGACTATGAATTAATGTTAAAATAACGTTAAGTTAATCGATCTCCATGGGCAAGCTCTAAAAACAGTAAATCAATTTCCGTATGTCGGGAGGAATCTTGTGATCCACAGAAAACTTTTGTCTGTTTATTTTTCTAGAAAAAATTTCTAGGAAATTTATCTGTAAAAGGAAGAAATTAATTAGGAAAGTACCTTATTGTTTAAACTATTCCCCCCCTCCACTCCCCTCCCCCTCCCTGATATGTTTGACCAAACATAAGCGTCCATCTATATCTGCAACGGAATATCAAGTATGAAGACGGTGATTAAGATGCACAGTTGATTGAACTTTCTGATTGCTTTTTTTCCCCTCTTTTTTCTTTCCTTTGGTTAACAGAACAAAGCTCTGTATCTGACAATGACAACAATTTATTTCCAGCAATTGTGTACAGTACATGAATGTTTAACAAAGTATAAACAAATATTTTGATATACAATACAATCTAGAGAGACAGGTACCAAGAAAAAAAACATTCATCTTGTTAATTGATATACAATATTTAAGCTATACAAATGCATGGAAAAGGAGAAAATAAAAATGTTTTCCCCATTTGAATATAATAAATATATACATAAACTGGAGAGAAGTTGAAAATTGAAAAATCTGATATGATGTAACGAAATGTGGTTCGTAATACAAGAGGTCATCTTACCTACTACATAATCGACATCTACATCTTCTTCCGAATAAAGTAAATTTCTTTTTACAGCAAAAACACACCTGGGAAAAAACAATAGCAACACAAAAAGAAAAGAAATTGTCTATCTGATTTCGAATGCGAAATATAACACTACATCTTATTAATTTTTCTGTTTTAGATGATTTAAGTGAAATAAGAAGAAGAAAAAAAAGAAACAAAAGTGCTTCACAATTTTACACTTTGAATGTATTGTGGAGGTTGTCGTCAATTGAACAATACCAAACAACTTTTTTCCATACAATTACCATCAAAATTTTTCACTAAAAACCCTTCCTTCCTGAAGTTTCTGTTTATCTCATTTTGTGTTTTTTCTTTATTCAGTATCTCTACATAAAAGTGTAGAAAAAAACCTAACTAAAATGAGATTAAAATTTACTTTTTCACTAATAACAGCCTCGAGTAACTTTGGGTTGATCCTCATGTTTTCTAGTTCAGCCTTGACGAGGACACTTCGTATATGGACCACTTCATCAACGTTGAGCGAGAGGTACTTGCTCTTTTCATCTTTCTCTCCCCCTCCTCCCTACGAAAAGGAAAAGAAAAGTTCAAGAGAGGTTGGAGTAAGAGCTGGAGTTTGGTTTCTTCTTACAAATACAAATGTACATAGTAAATTAAAGGCAATGGTGACAACACAATATAAATCAAAACTACAGTATAAAATGTTACCCGAAAGGTAATGGGTTGGGGGTGGGGGGAGGGAGGGGTATTGAAGTACTTAGCATGCACAGACTCCAGATGTGTGACCTGATTAATTCGCAGATGACATTGCAAGGGTCCTACCTGTACTGCATAAGATTTGTCACTGGTTATGCGTAATGTAATGTACATGTCTGAGTCGTCGAATGAAAACTTTATTCAGAATACATGAAAATTATGTGTGTTCCTTACATCATCTGCCATGCCAGCAATTATTTTTTAGTTTTAACTTCAACATGAAATGAAACCAAAAGATTGTTACTTGCTGAAAATTGATAGAGATTGATATCTTTGAGTAGATCATGCAAGCTCAGAGCTACAAACTAATATTCTGTTTGTTCACTTTTAACGCTAGGTTCCCTTTACTCCTGTTTTCCAATAGTTTTCATAACATATCCTATTTCAAGGAATGTTACAATGTTTGAGGTCAATTTTCTTCACAACGTCCCACAACAAAAACAACCAAAAAAAATTAAATGTTTGTAATTCCTAATCCACATGGCCTGTTAGGATAATCAGAGGTGACATGTGTGTGAATTCAATACTGAATGGTAAATATTTTCCATAAACACCAGCCAACAAATTACTGCTAATTTTTGGGTAAATAACTCAGGAAGGCCAATCTATAGAAACTAACGAGAAAACCTGACATTTATCCATCAACAGAAGTTAATGCCGAATGAAAGAAACAGTTAACTGTTTTACATTCACAGACAACTCTTAGAAAATCGAAAATCTCCTATAATAATGGCCAAAACCTGCTAAATCTTCTGGACAAGCTGAATTGGGATAAATAAATATGTTTGAGGCTAACGAGGTTCAGCTCACAAAAGCGTTTAACATCTGGATTTGTCGTTAGCGTTGTGTTTGGTTTATTCAAACCTTGTTCCCTTCTAAATATGACAGGTTTACCATCATATATGTGAGATTACCTGTATCTGCCACACTGATCAAGATACAAGCTGTATAAATAGTACCACAGTGTATCATAACTATTTATGGAAAACACTCAAAATCACTTAACCTTAGGGTGAAGCAATAACACATTATAAGTTAAAAACTTTACTTTCTTCATATAGCAGAAATGGTTAATCACTTTCATATTTGATGGTGCATGGATTCAACGGTCAATACCTCGCTAATAAATAGCCAATCACAATCTTGTAACCATGGTGATTTCTTAGTAAGACTGAGTGTCAATGTTATCATTATTAATATTAAATGTGAGACACGTCTGGTCAGAATGATGCAACATTACAATCCAATGAAAACTACAAATCATCCGAATTTAATGAACGAGCAACCTTGAGAAAGGCACTGCCTCTCAGCATCTCGGACAGATAATTCTACGAGAAACAAGTCAATACAGCTGCAACGCCACGTGAGGTACAGACAACTCATGCATTGATCACTCTCTCGTAATGAGAACGGTCGCCTGTTTAATACCGCAGAGGAAAGATATTATGTTCATCTCACCTCGAACGGTTTCCACCACGGCTCCATCTGACAGAGTGATACACTGTGTCTCCTGGGACTGTCAATACAGAAATCAATGGACTGAATGTCGTCAAAGCTAGACACAGATGAATGAGTAGGAGAGATATCTGGTGCACCTTAAGAAAACCAAAGCAAGAGAACAGAAAATACTTAAAGGAATTCATATTATACGGAAGGTACAAAGGTTTCATTGGTTTGAAATGGGCTCAGAAGGAATGTCTACTGCTCTGTTGACAAGGTTGTAGGATTTATAATATTAATATAGTATAAAATGATATCTGAAGGGGAAAAAATGAGAACATTTTCATGACTGGAGGATCACCCTCAAAATCAGCCCCTTCAAAAAGAGAAGCAAAATAGGCTAAACCTCGACATTTTGGCTATTAATTAATTTCAAAAGTTGGAGCAGGTCAGACAAAACTCAGACTTAAACAACTGTTGATTGACGTTGGTGACATACAAACAAATATAAACAAATATAACGTTTACCTTCCAGAGAACCAGACATGCCGATCAGCTTCCTTCGAGTCTCCGCATCAAGGTGAAATCCATCCGGACTCATCGGTTCCTCTTCCTCTGTGTCATTCTAACGGGAAATAATTAATTACCGTCATCACTGCGGAGCGCTAACGAGGCATTGTTCACAATTGACATAATCTTAATCAGACAGTAATGTATCTTTAAAGAGGGAAATGAATGTCAACGCAGTCCGGAAAATCTAGATGACATCTCGTTCATACCTCCCTTCCAGGGTGCAATGTCTCATCCCTAAAGAGCGGTACAATCCACTTCCCTATTGACAATATAAGGTAGCATTCATCGATTCTTTGTTATATTAATTAAATTAGTATATAAACAAAGGGGAATATCTGCAAACTTTATTGATTTAATGACTGTTTGATAAATCACCTTGCAAGAGGTTTGAGATTCCTACAGATACAATGAACCTTCACATCAAAAATCGATACAGAAGCTGTTCCTCTCGATCCAGCCGACTAATGTCACCAAAGACAACAAAACTGAAGTCTAAGGAGAGGGGATGGGGACCAACTCAATCACACACATGAGAAGGATCCCATCTCCGACAATTGAAATGTTCCCCCACCCCCCCCCCTCACTCTCCCCAACTGGTTCCTCCTATGTTAAGCAGATCCAGTCTATACCTACAAACATTACATTTATTCCCTACCCCCTTCCCTTAATCCTCTCTTTGTCCCTCCACTGTTTATCCCCTACCTCTCCTGTTCCCCTGTTGCTTTCTTCTCTCCTTCCCTTGTCCACTAATCCCCTTACATCTATCTCTTTGTGTTCACCACGCTCATTAACCTGTCTGTATTCTGTGCGTGTTTTTGTCCCTTCTGTTACTGTTACTTGTCATTTAGCCTTTGGAGAAGATCCTGCTAGGATCGAAACGTCAGGCCAACTTACTTTTAACCCATTTTATTTTGATTTTGATTTATCAATCTAGGAAGAAAGAAAATAAGCCCATGATGCCCATCTTTGTGATACCTTAGACCTATGTCAATTGAGTGGTTGATATAAAGTTTACAGGAAGGGTATGCCTTTCCAAATATGCTTTTAATCCAATTTACCTCTGTTTCACTTGCAGACCAGCTGAAGGCCAATCCCGGTTCTATCTTCTTCTTAACGGCCTCTGGTGAATCTAAGTAACTGTAATCGTACTCCGAACCGGAACTCGAGGAATCGTCGTGATGCAACTTCTTGACTTTCTTTTTTCTGGGTTTCCGATCTGAAAACAGGGAAAAGTGTTCTATCCTGATTACAATTGATATGCAAGATGGCTATTGGGCACATTTGCATAATGACAACCGAGGGTAGGAAGGACGGTAAACTGGCTCATTTAGAAAAACATGATCAATGCGACTTGTGGATGAGAGATGGCTGTTATAAAGCTTTCAGAAAATTTACAGCTTGCTGTGATCCATTCCCTTCAATCCCTGCCAACGAGGGAGATGATGAGAGTAACCTCTTGCTTTAAATATCAAGAGTGTACTCCGTCCTAAAATCCCCCGCCCCCTCATCTAACAACTTTCTTTATTGATGAGGGGGGGGGGGATGACGCTACAAAGGTTCAACATCTCTGCATAGCATAATTGTCTGGAAATCCCTGAACAGACAGAAATGCAACGAGTCATTCCTCAAGTTTACCAAACCGAACTAATACAAACCTGCCTACAATTCTTGCGACATACATGATTTTAATTTCTATTCCAATTTCTAATAAGCAAAAGAAAGTGAGATTTTGGTATTTAAAAAATTAACCTATAAACCACCCAATGGATAAAGACAAATTTCACTTTGCATCTAAATTTTGACTAGTTTAGCATTCCTATCAAAATTTGGGGGTCATTTTCTAGTCCTATATTTCTAACTCACTTGATATTTTCCTCTCTGAGACGGGCTTCAAGTTTGGTCTGGATCGAATCTCTTTCATGACTCGTTCGTGTTGGCTTTCACCTCTCGACTGTTCGCGTTCTTCCTCTGGAACCTGGAAAAAGATTGCGCAACGGAAAATGTCAGGAAATTTCTAAAAATTCGAAGCACATCTTAAATACCAAAGAGAGTCTGTGAAAGAAATGGCAAGTTCACAAGAGACCTGCTATTCCTATACTACTGATCACAACTAACTTCATAGGATAAATTTTGAATAATCTTATCTTCACTGTAAAGAGAAACGCCAACTCCTAGGTGAAAGTACACATCTTGAATATTTCCTCTCTTTTCTAGTCAAAGTTGTACTCACAACGCCAGTCGCATGGGGTACAATAGGTTCTTGTCTGTGGTTCGCACAGGTATGCACCGTGTACATTCTTATTGACATAGGTAGACTGCACTACACAAAATACTACGCTGATCTGACGATCAGTCCGGACGACCAACAAGACTCGCTGATACTGCAGGAAACCCAATATTTACAAACAACATGTAACTAAACAGCAATTAAAACTGATAACTTCCTCTCATCAATCTTTATGATTATCTGTCTCCTTTTGCAGGTGGAAATACTTTAATATTTTCAGACGGAACCATCAGTAAACAACTAAACATCCAACAACTTCAACATAACACAGAATTGGAACTTTCTTCGACGACATTGCATCGCATACAGGAAGCTAAAATGGACACAATTTTTACAATCTGTTTGTTGACCTCTTGGCTGAGACACCTTAAGGAAGGAAATATTCTCTCTGTGATGATTTCCAAAGATGAAAATCACTGGAAAACTTCTATTTATTATCTGTAACATGCAGCAGTCACCTTCAGAGCTAACCCAAGACTAAGTTTCCCCATAACCAAATATTTGCAAGATTCAGTGTTGAGTTTTATTTATTGCAATTTTTGGGTGGGGTGGGATGAGGGGGGATGGGGCTGATTTGGCCTTGTGATTTGGCCTTGTGGCAGCCTACTGAGAACCCATGCTGTTGAGCATCTATGTATATCATCTATGAACAAAAGGTATGTCTAGGTGGATATTAAAGGTGTAGTGCTTTGGTATTTGGATTATTTATAAGAATTTTTTTTGGAAGACTTCAACAATGGTTTAACAGAGATGTGCCCAGGATTTCCTGAGTGCCGGGTATACTGATCGCCATCCTGGGGGAGGGGTTGAAGGTGCTCAGATGCCAAATGCTGGCACTTGTGTAGCTTTTTAAGCACATACACAAGTACTAGTTTTGCTAACAATTTAAAGTTTTTTTTTTAGTGAAATATATTACGTCCCTGGTAAAAGTTATTAGTTTGTTTCAAAGAGATTTTACAAGGGACCGATTGAGAGCCGTAAGTTATGTTTCTCGCATGCATGCGTAACTGATGCATTATTAGTCTGTATGATTTTGGCATAGGCTAGGCCCAATTTATGTTGAATATATTGTTAGGTATGTCGGGATTTTAAATGAAAATAGTGCTGGGCGGGATTCACGATTTTTAAAAAAGTGCTGGGCGGTAAATTTTAGTGCTGGGCGGGGCCACCCAGCGTGGGCACATCCCTGGTTTAATAAAATAGTCTAGGGGCTGGCAAAGATCATTTAGTTACAACTTTTCAAAAGACTGTGGACACCTAGCAATGGAACTGTCCTAATCACTCTAATAGCCATTAGAAATCATGAAATTAGCTGCGACTCCCATCAAAATTCATCAAAGACTGACCATTGTACAAATCTTTCTTCAATTCTAGTTTTATTTATGAATAAACATTTAGATAATTATGCACATTGATGATTTAAAAGGAGTGACTGCCTGTTACAGTATCCCTTTGTTTTCACATCCTTCGTTTCATGGACACTGAACAAAGGTTTGTGGCCTATAAAGGCAATGTTTCGAAATATTTTATTGTCTTCTTCAAAAAGAGGAACATGACATTATTCAAATGATGTATATGGGCTTGTAATTAGGGGCTTATACTTATTAAGGACTAAAATAAGACATTTTGATGAGCACAGCACTCCACATCACAGTTTGAACATATTTAAAGGGTGTGAAGACTCGCGCAAAAAGGAACGTCTAATGCTGGTAATCTGACCTAGTTTCGAATGAGGTGTAACAGAAGTGTTAGACACCACCATTGATCCCCCAAAAATACACACGCACAGCTTGCTACCATTGGTAATTAGACACTAGTGTACAGTCAGTACATACAGCTACGGTCAATACCCACAGCACAGTGTACAAACTATACAGCGATGGACATCTCAGGTCCAGCTAAAGATAACAAGGTATCACGATTCATTACTGTACTGTCTGCATTTTGTAGCGACACGAACAAAACGTCACTTGCAAGCAACGGAAAGTTAACTTTTTCAGATGGCCGCACGCGGTTTGGGGCGAGTCTTCAATGCCTTTAAAGAGTTACCCCAGATTGAACGAAAAGAGCTTTTCAAAAACTTTCAACAGACTTTGAATGAGATTATCACACATAAAAAAGTGTACTGAATATGGGGCAAATTGGCTATGTGTCAGTAGACCTTTAATAGTTGGTTGGAAATACCTCTCAACACTCGCCAACTCAACAAATAAACAACAGAAAACTGGCTACAAACGTAATAAACTGTAACTCATCTACAGTACAGGAAATACGTTATTGGTTGTTTCTACGGCGACAGTGATGAAGAATTTATACTTCATTCAACACTCATAAACAAGTTCTTTATATTTATTGACATTGATTTTTGCCATGGCTGCAAAAAATAAACAAATATTAAAACTTGAATAAAATAAAAATCTATAACTTCCAGGCTTGTGCAAGTGTGTTGTGTGGTTCACGATTTATGGATTCTAACTTGCGAGGTTCATGCATACTACAGCATACGAACATAACAAGCAAGGTTGAGATGCCAGACGATTTAATCAAAACGCCAATACCAAGGAATAAAGGCAAAATGGAAAGGGCGGTACAAAAGGCATGTAAAGATTCTGTACAAGGTGGGGCAGGGTTGAAATTTTCCTCTGAATATCAAAGCAAAAAATGAAAAAAAAAACAGAAAGAGATTTGGAACATTATAGGAGGAGTGTAGGCAAAAATATTAACCATGATTTATGACAGACCAATTTACATGATCATTTTTATTGCAATTCATAAACTGTTTGTCCATATGAACATATTAGAGTCAACATGTGTGTTTTTTTTACAAAGAATTATCACATGTTTAAAATAATTGCTTGACATCCAATACATGCTATATCTGCATCATGCACTTTGGTGAATTTAGGTGTTGCAGACAATGCACATGTTTTAAACATGAATATTTTGATCAACCCTCCAATTTTTTTCTTTATATATTAAGGATTCGACCAAAGCTATGGCGTTTGCTGTTGGTACCATAAATTTCCAGAAAATTCAGCCAAGTCTCCAAAAACTTTAACTTTAATGATAAAGAGGTTTGAAAATCCACCCTAATGTAATGTACTAAAAACAGTTGGGGCACTTAAGATCAAGTTTTGATGGCCAAAGATTAATTTTAATTGTGGATTACTTTCAGTTCAAGTATTTCTTTTATTGTTTGAATTTGAATCTGTGCCATTATGGCACTTTGCAAATTTAAATTTAGGCACTGTGTGGAGGGGGGAGGGGTAAAGGGGGGGATAAAGAGAGATGGGTGGGGGAGAAAGGGGTGCAGGCAGCAATGGACTTTATTTTTTATTGTGCAGATTCACAGGGGATTTTGCAGCTGCTCCACCACCTTTTGACAAGTCACCTCAAAATCCCATTTACTCATTTGTGACATTGGAGCCCACAAGCATTAGACCATATTTGCCTGTACCTTACTCACTTTGCAAAATGTTTTTAAATCACCAGATATATAATAACAGCATGCACAACCTTCATCCCAAAAAAAATGTTGTTGGACTAATCTCATGCATACCACACTTAAATTCTACCTTGGGTTATAATTTATTCATATTTATCTTGCTCATTAATATTCATGACATTCAGTAATACCTCTCCCCGTGAGTTACATGTGCCGATGCCCTTACATCACCCGACCGAAAAGAAACTATGCAAAGAGAGGAGGCAGAACTTCCTTGCTTAAAGTTTACGTACCACCTGACTACCAAAATAGTTTGACAAGTTGAAAAGCCTCATGTTCTAAAATACATGTAAAAGGAAAACAAAATAAATGATCCGGTAGCTTGAAGAGATTGTGAGTATTAAGGAGAATTTACCAGTGATAACATCCCACCAGTTGATAGAAAAAGAAAGGGGACGGGGTGGGGTTGGAGTGGGGGGTTGGATTGAGAGGGGTAACGGAAGCACAATAGTCATTCCAAATTGCACACACATGCCTGGAGCTAGACTTAGAGATTACATTATGCTATCTTCACAGTTGCTTAGCCATCTATAAGAAGAAGCGAATAATTGTAGAGGTGGGAAAACTAGAACTCCCTGAACCAAACTCTATTGTCCAAATTACCAACATTTATTTTTGATATAAATCAGACTTTCACTTTATACACACCCCATTCCTCAAGTCCCAGTTGACAACAATCATACACATTTGACTGACTTACAGACAGTATCCATCTCCCTCTGGCAGCTCCTCTGATCACCCCCCCCCCCTGTCCCCCCTTCAATGTTAGCTGCTGTGACAAGAAACTGGCTAAGTCTGTATAATATCATTTACTGAAACATTTATCCAGAGTGTAATGAAACAAACTACTAACATGTGATGAAATCAATTTGGCAAGCTGAAATGAAACTAGGACCCTGTGGGAATAACTATGTTCAATCCTTGAAGAAAATCAAACACATCGCTCACCGTTGCCCTTGAAGTTGAACCCTGTACATACCAAACCTATGATTTGATCCAGATGAAAGGTTAAAAGTTGTCTGAAGTCATCTTTTCTAAAAAGAAGACATTTCTAACAACCCCCTGATCAAATGGTTTCATCATTCTTGATATGTATTGAGTTGTAACCACAAATATGCCAACAAGCATGAATACTTGTGTGGCATTCTTACACTGGTTCCGATTTTACTGTTAATTGTCTGCACTTGAGGCAAAACCTTACACATGAGGACTCTGCATTAAATATCATCACCTCCTGGGAAAAGTCATAGAATAAGCAATCATATTTTATCTCTCACAAAAAGCAATTTGTGCCTTGGGGTGGTTCGTTGTTTGTTCCATTTTCCTCAGTGTTACCATGGTAATGTTATTGTGCTAAATTGCCATGTAGTATTACATTGCTACTTGTGGTTAAGATTCAAGATGGAGGCTTACAATGCACACCTTGTATCATTCATTTCATTGAAATGGTCAATAATTGGTTATGTAGTGAAGATTGGTACATAATTTCAGTACACCTATAGCTGTGAGGATAGGAATGTGGAACATCGGCTGAAGCTATCCCCCTTCTGCAACCTCTTCCCATGATACCATCTGGCCAGGAGATAAGTAGCAGCTTTCTCCAGGGTTACCGTTTTTGACGGCAAGCAAGCAAATGATAAATAACAAGATAAACAATAAAAGGATAAAGAAGAGATTGGTTTTGACCTATGAGAGCATTTGGACCCTAGAAGACCCTACCTCCCACCAAAAATGAGATGCCCATGCTTATTAAATGGAAATTTTTGCATCCTTAAATAAATATCCTTGGCAGTAAGGTCAGAGGAAACACCTGACACTCCTGCACCCCAACCACCTAAGCCTCCCATCCCAACTAAGCCTCCCATACCACCTAAGCCCCCCCTACCCCCATAATGAAAACCAGATCATGGTTCTAACTAAGAAGGATTATCAGCATGAATGGTTGGAAATATTTGTTTAACTGGTTTCTCTACCTTCTTTAATGGAGGTCTCGAGCGTATAAAGTCAAGTATGATTTCATGGGCTTCCTTCTTGACCCTCCGTGGTATATGGTCTGTCATCTGTTGGGAGCAGAGCAAATAAATGTTCACACATAATGGTGGGCAGTATTTGACATGTACATTACCTATCTATTATCCATGGTACATTCATCAATTCATAATTTTTCCACTCTGTGGCGATGAGCCTGCGCTGGAAGATTCCTAAAACTGTTATTTTCCAATCTTTACAATTATCTGACACATTTATGCTGCACCAACCACAATGTACCCCCTCCCCTCCCCCCCCTCAAATGAGAACGAGCAGAAAGCAGATCGATTTATAAGTCAATGTTCAAATTTGATGTATTCAATTGATGAAGCCATCATAGCATTTCAAACAATTAACATGACTTAAATTAATTAAGTCCTTAATTAATTTAAAGTTGTCTTCCTCCTGGCACACATCCTTGAAACAGACACATAATTGGTACAAATGTTAAATATGGAAATATTAATAAAGTGTATTAACAATAACTGAAACTGCTGCCCATCACCTGCAGCATACTTGAACCAAAGAACTTTTTAACCCATCTAATTATTTGAAGCTTTTTTACATTCATCATATGTAGAGATGTTAACCTTAAAACATATGTCGCATGATATTCTTAGCACATATATTACACATACACATAACAGGGATGTGCCCAGGATTTCCTGAGTGCGGGGTATACTGATCACCATCCTAGGGGAGGGGTCTAAGGGGGAGGAGGTGTCCCCCTCACCTTTGAGAAATATTTCGATTTTTGAAGGTGCTCAGATGCCAAATGCTGGCCCTTGTGTAGCTTTTTAAGCACATACACTAGTTTTGCAATTTACATTTTTTATTTTTTTTGGTGAAATATATTGTTAGGAATGTCAGGATTTTAGATGAAAATAGTGCTGGGCGGGATTCACAATTTTAAAGACAGTGCTGGGCGGTAATTTTTAGTGCTGGGCGGGGCCGCCCAGCGTGGGCACATCCCTGCATAAAAATCTCTCAAATATAGGATAAATATCTCATGCTTCAAAATTAAAGCACACCATATATGCATATTACCAATATGGAATGCTTACAAACACACCTTTGCCAAAATAAGTCAAGTTATTTACATCTTGACATGAAAAATCCATCTCCTGGTAAGTGAAACTGAAGTGAGATGAATAGAACCACCACAAAACCGATCACCTATATAAGAAAACGAAACTCTACCAGCTATTAAGGTACAAAGATCGCAAACTACTCATCTTTGATAACCTATTGATAAGAGCGGGATAATGTGACTCAATATCTGCATGTGTACACAAGAGTTTGTACTTGTAACTATAGCAACATCCACACAATAGAAGATATGATTACACTGTCTTTGCTTCTCACATCAACTTCCATGGACACCCAAGACCATGTTTAGATCAGATTGCAGGCCTTTTGTCCCCATTTTCAGGTGAGGATGTCAGAGCAGTGACACTGACCTTGTTTCCCGGGTAATGGAAGTGGGTCGGTGAAGTAATGGAAGTGGGTCAGTGACGAAGTTGGTAAAGAGGGACCAGGGCTTAAACAGAAAACGCGTGTCATGCTCATGCTGCCTCCCCAGGTCCCCACAACCCCTCACCATCCTTGCAGAATACTAAACATCATTAAAAATCAAAGTTGATGAGTGTATAGGAGACCACGTAAGGGAAGTGGGTCGGTGAGGTTTATGGAAGCGGGTCGGTGAGGTAATGGAAAGTGGGCCGACGAGGTAACGGAAAGTGGGCCGATGAGGTAACGGAAAGTGGGTCGACGAGGTAATGGGAAGTGGGTCGGTAAGGTAATGGGAATGGGTGGCTGAGGAAGTTGGTAAAGAGGTACCAGGGCTTAGACAGAAAATGCAAGGAGTGTCATACTCATGCTGCCTCCCCAGGTCCCCACAACCCCTCACCATCCTTGCAGTATACTAAACATCGTTAAAATCAAAGTTGATGAGTGTATAGGGGACCAAGTAAGGGAAGTGGGTCAGTGAGGTAATGGAAGTGGGTCGGTGAGGTAATGGAAGTGGGTCGGTGAGGTAATGGAAGTGGGTCGGTGAGGTAATGGAAGTAGGTCAGTGGGTAATGGAAAGGGGGCCGGCGAGGTGATGGAAAAGTGGGCCGACGAGGTAATGGAAAAGTGGGTCGGTGAGGTAAAGTGGGTCGGCGAGGTAAGGGAACGTGGGTCGACGAGGAAGTTGGTAAAGAGGGACCAGGGCCTAAACAGTTCTACTTTCTGTAGTCTAAGAAGACAACCTTGAGAGGAGATTGTTATGAGAGGAGTGAAGGTCAATGTTAAGAAGATTTGTAACACTATCGCCTGAGGTAATGCTTTCATCTTGTACAAAAATGTTAAACAATATGCTAATTAATTACCATAAACAGTGGAACCATTCAGCTTACCTCTACTTTTTTCAAGGAGAACCTCCTTGATCTGATGTCATCCATCAGTATCTCGTACGGGGTCAGTTCGTATTCGATGGAGTTTGAAACCCGGCTGGTGCTGACTTTATTCAGTCGTATGCCCTGGCGAAGGTCTCGTAGACATTGGATCCATATCCTCCCCTAGAGTAAAACAAAGCGGGTCGTTAGTACGACGAGACCAGTTAAACAGCACAAAACAGAATACCCAAACACACAATGATGCATATAGTTCAGTGTTCCAATTCACTTTATACAACTTCGACATAAATTTGTCTGTTTAACTTGTTTCTCTGTTTTTGTCTTAGACTACCTCTGAATGAGAATCTTGCAGGGATTTGAACACCAGGCTCTCTAACTTTGCAACATTACCTTCACAGGTTTTTTTTTGTTGCTGATAGAGATAAGCAGTTTAGAGGTAGTATGTATAGGCCCCAAATTATAGCATGCTATAACTGCTAGAAGTTTCAAAAGTACTTTCCTGGGGGTCTTTGTTCTCCAACTTGATTCCAGACATTCTAAATGAACGCACAAGATGGCTGAATGTCCCAGTGAGGTACGTTTATTCCAACGTGGTAATTAAACCAGTTCAAGAATTTTGACCAAATGTGGCCATATTTGAATATCTGGCATATTTGGGGCCAATACAGCATACCTTTAATAGACCATAGGTAAATCATGCTCTTCAAATTGTGTGTATTTGACATCCAACGATTACCCAAAAACGGAGATCAGGATCGTGATGAATACAACGCTCTTCTAGAAACTTTTGGTAGCAGAAGGAGAGGGCAGGCAGTAGACTCCCCCAAAACAACTTACTGGTCTGGGAATTTATGATCAAGGACACTTGTCTTACCTGTCTCCAGTCTACTGATGCACTTTCCTCTTCTACCTAACCTAATGACTTGGCAACATTTTAGCACTGCACTCCCAATTCCATATCCCTGGATTAACCCTTTACCTCTTCCTTTGCAGAACCATCAATTCAGAAGCCACATAAAGGTGTTTACACGGTAGACTGGCGAGTGCCAGTTACTATGCTAGGGTCAGGGTGCTACCAGGTGGTGCTAAACATGGTTAAGTGAAAGTGCAATAGCATTGAGGAGACACGTAAGGCATGACGTATCAAACGTGTTGTAAACGTCTTATATATGCCCTATGATGACATTGCTCAAAGAAGGTTCAATGAGATTAAGTGCAACACAAATTCCATGATTTTGTCAAGAAGATATTCCTTAATTTACTGTACTTTAACATTCTGGTTTCAGCGTGGAGTTTCAGCATGGAGTTTCAGCGTAGAGTTTCAGCGTGGAGATTCAGCGTGGAGTTTCAGTGGGAGTTTCAGCGTGGGCTTTCAGCGTGGAGTTCCAGCGTGGAGTTTCAGCGTGGAGTTTCAGCGTGGAGAATTTTTAATCACCAAGAGACTGTACCTGTCATTTTCAGAGACCAAGTTTGGAAAAAAACTCAAAAGACCAATTTCTCTTACCCATTCTTGGGGCCGTAAATCTTCAATGTGGTTCTCAATAGAACCTGAACCCTGTTCTTCGGCTAACTTTTTCAGAATCTACAAAAATTACAAAAGAGAAAGAGATGAATATTTATTCAAAACTTCAGAGAGTAGAAAATGTAGACAGAATTTAAATTACAGTTAACCAAAAGGACTGATGGGTAACACATATGTAATGTAGGTAGACTGGTATCTGGTAGCCTTCTATGCTATCTATAGGTGGGATACTGGATACACCTTGCATTTCTGTAATGCACGTAGCCTGGTATCTGGTAGCCTTCTATGCTACACATGGGATACTGGATACACCTTGTACCTGGTTACTGCTGGATATTTTACTCAAGAAGGTTTTGAGTTCTTCTACTTCAGCATATAGTGCTCTGCACACAGCTTGGTAGTGGGTGGCAGCATCCATTGAGTTGGCCACATGTTTACTACAAGACTGTGCATGGGAGATAAAAGAGAATCAAAAAGCAAAATTAATAAATATACTGTATGAACGCTTATACTCATACTGCTTTAGTGTAACAAATGTCTGAGAATGAAAACGAAATAAAGATGCTGAAAGATGGAAAGTTTTCTTCATTTCACCTGCTTAGTGTCATAACATCATGAGAATGGCCATGGCGACATAGAGGAACGAATGGAAAAGGGGATTATTTAAGTTTTACATTTTGTGAGAAAAAATAAGTTTGAGATTTGTTGAAAAAAATTCCATTAAGTTCAGCAAACTTGTATTATTTGTATGTACACAAATTGCTCACATCTTTGCATGATTTGTGTAGCACTTGATCCATTTGCAAAGTATATTAAGTTGAGACATTCATTTGAAAAGAGGGGAGATGGAGAGGGGGGGGGAAGATGGCAGATGGAGGTAAGAAAAGGGTTACAGGCTGTGACAAAACTTGAGAGAGCATTACAAAAAATTTCTAACATTACTAGTGCAGTCAGTTCTTTTCGAGTCCTATAGATTATTTCGACACCTTTAGAACTACAATACAGAAACAGCAGGCCAATAATTACGCTAATTGTTTTAATCAGAAACTTCCAATTTTTATTATGAAGTGTTATGACCTATGATGATTTCTTTACTCTGTGAAAAGCTACAGCAAATTTTCTGCTAGATACACTGTGGAACCAAATCAATTGCATTCTTGCCTATAGTTTTTAATAAAGCTATTGGAACTATTCCGTACCATTACCGGAAATATATAAATATACATAATCCTCCATTTTTGTTAACATAGCTGGTATTCCCACGAATGCCAGACACTATTTGGATTAAACTAAGTAGAGAATATATATCTGACCTTAGTTTCTCAGAATAAAATGGACCAGTAATTTTTATTTACTTTTAAATCTCTTGTTAAGTTCAAGGAAACAGAGATCTGTGTAGACTGTGTAACATATGAACTGAAAGGTACCGAAAGATACCAGCAGAAATCAGGATGAAAATTTTATTTGTAACAAACATTGTTGAATGGAGCATTTATGGACTTATTAATACAGATCTTTAAATGCATAATTTATACTTGTTAGGCTTCTTTAATGGTTTTTACCTACTGTACCAAACATGTCAGGAGGTGAGCAAAGCAATAACATACTCCAAAATAATAATAATAATAATAATAATAATAATAATAATAATAATAATAATAAGTCAGTCAGTCCATTTAAGACGAGTAAGTTATGTATTGTTGTTGAATATTTTGCAGTCCTCACTGAAGAGTTAATATTGTTTTCGTATTAACGTTTGTACTATGGTAACATTACTGCTATTACAGAGTGACTTAATCAACTACTACACTGCATGAGACTCTGTAAACCAAATGCTCATTGCAACTAGTATTCACCATCACTCATGCCGATTAAGATCCAACTAATTACAAAAACAGTCGGCCGATGTATGAACCGAGGCACAAATTAACTCTGTCTGTTCGTCTGTGTGTAGCTCAATTAAGTGGCCACTTTACTACACAGGTTTCCTGTCTGTACAAATAATCAATTGCACAACAATACCAAAACAAGTACAACAGACAATTGATCTGAGCTCCAGAACATAACAAGTCACTGTGACTGTGACTGTGACTGTGAGTACTTATGATCTTTACAACATGAACCATCTCTTTAAGTTTTCTGATCTGCAAGACTAAAATCTTAGGAGAGGAATAAAGTTGAAATTATCTTTGTACCAGTTATAGGTAAAGGAAATTGTAAAAACAAAGTTCAAGATGTTTGTTTGTCTGTTTAAATTATTTCAGAAAGGAAAGCAAAATATACTAGAAAAGGGAGTAGGCAGAGAGGTCGTCTGTAAACACCCAAATCTCAAACTTTTTTATCTTAACAGTATCTCAACAAGCTATCAGAAGGAAAGTTGGGTCAATTAACTTTTGTTTTGCAAGCTCCTGGTTTGTTTTAATCAATTCCTCCTTGTTTTTATTCTCATTTGTTATCCCTTAAAGATCTATATTTTGTCTGTACATACTATATGATTTAATAATCCATGATAACAGATCTATACTGATAGCTTAATAAACATGGACGTAAGTGTTGTATGATACCCTAAGCAAATGGCCAGCATATCAGTACAAATTGAGCCTCATCAATCAAGCTATATAAAATAAAAGTCTTCAAATAAGGATATTGGTAATAGAAGTTAGTTAGTTAGTTTGTCTTTGGATATGATGTCCTTGGAAGTAAACAGTACATGTAAGAAAGGTTAAAAGTCTATAGGATATCGTTCATTAGTACTATAATAAACAATCCATCAACATCAACATCAATCCTTTGATGCCATGTAAATACTAAATAGCAATTACACGTTCGGACATCAGGTCAGACAACAGGATATGAAAACAGTTGGTATTACTACAAATATAAGAGATGGGAACTTAATATCTGGAGGATGTAGATGGTTGCATTTCCCTTCAATCTAGTTTGAGAAGCAGGGGCAATTCTACAACGAAAGAAAATGGAAGGCAATTAAACAAACCATGTAGAAACAGTGCTTCACATGTAGTGAGTAACTCAGATACTGCAATCTATTAGGTACTGAACAACCGATTATTGCCAACTGTACTAGAGCAAACATTTCAAGAGAGAAATAAATCACCAAGAAATTTGAGCTCAGTTGACACTTTTGGTGATAGAGTGAGAATGGGTGGGGGGGGGGGGCATTGTGGGGCAGCTGAGGAGGCAGTAGATAGGAAAGGTCCAATCACATAGAAAGGTAAGCTTCTCTTGACACGATAACAAGCGTGAATTGGGAAAAGGATACACAAGGAGGAAAGTAAATAAATACTGCAGCAAGTTGCAACTCCCAATTAGAATAAATCTGCCCCTAAGCATCTGGTGACTCACAAACCAGTAAACAGTTCTCTCATTCAACTGTAGTACTGAGCTCCATGGTTGGATACATAGAAGTAGATCAGGGACTTTTCAGCTTCTGTTATTTTTGACAGAGTATTGTCGCAGTTAAAAAAGCTTTAATCAGAGAATAAATAATCCACAAACAACTGTCAACCGGTAGCAGATTTGGGATCCAAAGTCCAAGATTATTTCGATGTAGTTAAATGAAAGTCATCCATAAGCCTAATACCAAGGAATCTGGAAGGCTACATTTCTTGATGAGTCAAGCTAAGCAAAATAGCAGCCCATTATTTACAGAATCACTGCAGGAAAGCTGTTGCAGTTAAAACCTGGATGTGGCCCATAGTGGTAAAGGGAGAGTCCACTGTACCTACCACTGTAAGTGTACCAAGTCTTTATCGAAACATTCATTACACTGAATGTTTATGGGATGACGGTAGATATGTATGGACCGCACAGTAGTACTGTAGTTTTGTATGAAGAAACATAGTTGACTTCAACAGTATTGCTAGAAAGTACAACCATAACAGGTTACCATAGCAATTGTGTCCATCAAAGGACAAAAAATAGAAAAGTAAAAAAACACGAAAATGGGTATTAAATGGTTTGAAGACTCGCACAAAAAGAAACGTCTAATGCCGGTAATCTGACCTAGTTTCGAATGAGGTGTAACAGAAGTGTTAGAGACCACCAACGTTCCCAGAAAATACGCACACAGCTTGCTGCCTTCGGTAATTAGACACTAGTGTACAGTCAGTACATACAGCTGCGGTCAATACCCACAGCACACTGTACAAACGATACAGCGATGGACATCTCAGGTCCAGCTAAGGATAACAATGTATCATGTTTCATTACTGTCTGCATTTTGTAGCGACAAGCAGAAAACTTCACTTGCAAGCAACGGAAAGTTAACTTTATCAGAGCGCTGCACGCGGTTTGGGGTGAGTCTTCAGTGCCTTTTATTGATATACCCCAGAACAATGTGAGGTCCATACAGTTTCATCTTTGCATTTTGACTTTAGTTTTGGCTCCAACACTAATTATAGATGCTGTTATAGACTACAGTAGAATGAACCATTCCATTATGCACAAACATAAACAGCTCTAGGTCTCTTTACTACAAATACTGCTTGTTACAGAGATTAACAGGGTCATTTCTAACCACTGATTGATAAACACTGCCTCTATTGAAAGGAATACTATTTTACGGTTCATGGACCAGGTACAAAGAAGACAGACTGAAAATAAACCAAGGTTTACTGGGAATTCATGAAATCCTACACAACCACCAAGGTAATACAAGTACCACTTAGCAACCATGTGTAAAATCTTACTGTAGTAGGCTAATGCTTTTAACAAAACAATGGAACTTGTTACAATCTGCAAAGCGGCTCCCTCGTCAGTCGTCATTAGGAGTTGAGGCAATTTGGCAAATCATGCTATCGTAGGTATAACATATTGCAGCTAGGCATGTACAAAACAGTCCGAGTAAATAAATGGATGAGTGCAAATATAAATTCAAGGTGTACGAGGACACCTATCAACAACATTATCCTCGTCACTCTAGTAGGCATTAGAAATCATGAAAATAGCTGCAACTCCCAAAAAAATCCATAGTCAAAGATTGACCATTTTACAAGTCTTTTCTTAATTCTAGTTTCATTTATGAATAAACATTTGCTAATTATGTACATTGTTGATGTAAAGGGAGTGACTGCCTAACTTTCTGTTATGTTCCTTTGTTTTTAAAACCTTCGTTTCAAGGACACTGAAACACAAGGTTTGTGGCCTATTAGTGATTTTTTTAAATATTTGATTTTCTTCTTTGAAAAGAGGAACATCACATTACTCAAATGAGACATGTGGGCTTGTAATTAAGAGGTTAACTTATTAAGACCTAAAATATGAAATTTTGATGAGTACAACACTCCACCTCATACTTGGCACATATTTAATGAGTTTCAAAGAATTATCAAAACTTCAATGAGATGTAACAACAAATGTACTAAGTATGGAGCAAACTGGCTAGGTGTCCGTAGAACTCTTAACTTAACATTTACCTAGATGTGGACAAGAAAGAAGACTTTACCCTTCCAGTCTGAATGTGTCACTGATGATTGAAACTTGAATAAAAAATGTTTGAAACATGAAAGGACTTAGAAATGTACTGTATAGCATCTTTATAATATGCGTACAGTAGTTGTGTATACATAGGATACTGTTTCAAGGTTTATACAGATCCCCCAAAACTTACTGGTTTAGGGATTTACGAGCGACGATACTTACCTGTCTCCCACTCCACAATTGCACTTTCCTATCTACCTAACTACACATTTGGAAACGTTTTAGCACTGCGCCCTCACTCCCTGGGCAACGCCCACTAATTCCTCCTTCCGGATCTACCAATTGGGAAGTAGACTACACGCAATTTTTCGCGAAATTTTTAGAGGAGCGAAGTAAATCTAGTTGTTCACAATCAAGGCAACCTACGAAGACATTACATTAAACTTGGAGACAGTGACACTAATCAACTAGTAGCATACATGTACAGTATACATGTCATTAATACCAGGCGACAAAATAGTTAATAATGAAGGTTGTTTCCATTTGTAGAACTGACCAAGGTGTTGTCCATCTGTACAGTTAAAATTTTTCTATAAACACTGACCCCCCTTCCCCCACCCCAGGTACATACCTACCTATACTGTATATCCCACATCCATTCCTCAACCCTCTCTAATCTCCACAGGCCTGCAAATTATTCTGATATTATCTTTATGAAATTATTCTTTTAAATGCTTGAAAACTTATAAATTATGGAATTTTAATGGAACTTTTTCATATACAGTAGTGGAGTAGTCTTTAGGATGTTAACTTTTGATACATTTGACTAATTATTCTACAACTATGATTTAAGGAAAGTACCATCAAATACCCTTTACTGACATGGTTCAAGAAATCCTTCCAATTTGCTAGTACATAATGATACACCATACTGCACAAAGTCTTGACCTCAGTTTGACCTTGTCCATTTTTCTATTAATGCATACTTCACTGTGCACAGCTAGCATAAGTTCCTGTACTTCTTACATACCAAACAATTAAATCTTTATATAAATATTTCTTTTGGTATAATTTCTAGAAATTATGCATCAGAACAATACCCATATGACACGCAAGTAATTTCATCTGCTGTTGTGTGATTATGCAATCATACTATGTCAGCAGAGACATACTAACAAGACTACGTACAGCTACATGCATTACCCAATGAAATTGAAGAACAGCTGTCTCATCTAGGGTTATGCATGAGCAACAGTGAGTAAATGCTTAATCAGCCTTTACAAGAATCTACTTAATATATGCGTAGGAAGGATTATGTGATGCTGTAACATTATCTTCTGAAGCAACAACTTTATAGTAAAAATTTATCAAAATAACAGTGATTAGATCAGATTAAGAAATTTATAGTGGTTGTTTGTGTTTACAGTGTAAAGTAATCCCCATGGTCTACAGTATTACTTGTGCACATGGCAAAACCTTTACTTTGCATTAATATTAGTTAAGCAAATGTTTTTAATGTTTTCCTTCAATTACCGGGTCTTTTTATAACTGCTCAAGAAACTATTTACCACCATTGAAACTTCCAGACCTACTACCCAAATAAGTCAAAATACGATCAACTTCAATTTATATACATGTATACAACAATCTCCACACAATGTGTCATTATCAAACAGTGTAACTGAATTTACTGGCTGACAGTACCATTCTGAGCTAGAGGAAATTTATACAAAACTTACTGCAATTTACTTGTATGGATATTAGTGGATAGCAAGTGAACTTCGATCTGGATTTAGGATTCAGTTGGTAAATGGTGGCTGAAGATGCAGAAACTGCTGAACTCTCACCACTAGATGGAGAACGGAGCTCAATCTAGAGATGGCACTTTACATCCTCTAAAGGATGAAGTTTACCCATAATTAGTCATTAAGAGAAGCTGCTAGAATTTCTCTCAATTTCCAAATCATTATGGAAAGTTCTCAACAAATTTCTGAAGCTAAGTTTATGATAAAAGTCTTGCAATAAGCTACTTACTGTATAGTTCATCAATTAACTGTGAACCTGTCAGTAACACATAGTTTGTATCTACTGGTCATATGTCATAGCATTGCTTTCACAGTACAGTGGCATTATAAATGACAAGTTTATTCCAACACACACCAGTAAAGCACTGGAATACATACCATTTTTAATAAATCATCACAGTAGTTATGTGAGCGTGCTGATTAATTTATTTGTGACTGCAGTGCAGGTCAGAGATTTGAAATGTCATAGCAACCATGCAATGCCAACTGTTAATTAGAAATTTACCGATACAGGTAATCATACTGTATGTATGTATTTTGATATGAACTCATGCCATCATTGCCATATGTGACTTCCTGTACAGTGAATTATATTAAGGGGAATAAAGCAGTAATTAATGTTACAATTCACAAACTTTACAATGTTTTTAAATTTTGCAGTGTCACAATAGCCCAAGCAACCAGTCTGAACTCAACTACTAAAGTACATACTAACTTTGAGAAATATGCACAAATATGCCTTCTGAAATTATATCACACTTTTCCTTGGAATAAATAGACAATCATCTATTTCTTTTTAAAATATTTTCAGCCATCCTGGAGATCAAGGAACCAAAACCACCCTTTACCTTTATGACTTGAGAGATGGTTTCAATTTTGTCGTCGTCTTCACAGCTATCCGTCTCGTGTCCGTCGACGATACCCTCGTCCGCATTCAAGCTGCTGTCCTCATCTTCAGTGGCTGATGTCATCTGCATGATCAACGTCTCCAGCGACTCGCTGAGCACCCTCTCCTCTTCCTGGCCGAGGCCATAGTCCAGGCAGCTGTAAATAGTCTGCCCTAACAACTTCACCAACTAGCAAGAAATGAAAGGAACCTTCATGTAAATCAGTGACAACAACAACACCTAAAGAAGGAGCAAAGACATTTTTCTTGCTAGATCTGCAAAACACTCACACCCTGCTCCTTATGACACTCAAACTGGATCCTATTTGTCATCAAAGTGTCCAGCTCTCTGCCCTAAAAGCTCAGTGAAAATAACACCGTTCTATGCAATTTTCATATTAATAATCATTATTTTTATTGAGTTATCTGTGGTTTAACATTTTAAGCTGAATAAAATTCGCTAGATTTTTTAACGAGTCCGTAGATTCTACAAACTTCATTCAAAATTTTAAAGCCCCGACCAATAAATCATGCGCCAATCAAATCTCTCTGTTTTGTTAAAGACCTTAGCCTGTGTGCTAGCCTGTGTTAGATCCATTCTCTTGAATAGTATCTTTCTTTCCGTCTTACCGATATATAGCTTACAAAATTCTGTCATTTCCCTCCATTGCAAGGGATAAACAGGTGTTTTCAGACGCTTCCTCCGTGAAATTTGGTAAAAAATTTGGACCATACCATACCAGTATGGTAACATTTGTGTAATGAACATGCTGATATGGGCGGTCGCAGTGATTTTACGGTAAATCGTTTGCGCCAGAAGGGCAACAGAAAATAAGTTTCTTTCTTTCGATTGCGACAGCTTTTCTCCATTAAATCCACCTGGTCAGAGTGCATTTAGAATAAGAAATATTGAATGTGCTTCAGAAGTTTATTTTCCAAAATTCATCAACAAACACACATTGAGACTTTAGCAATCATTTTATTGTCAACAACCTCAAGCCATTTTCTGTCACTCACAAACTTTCTTGTCTATGAAAGATCCTTAAAACCTGATCCAGTAATAACTTGGGAGGGTCACAACCTCCAGGGAGGCACTCTTTCAAACATTTAGCAAGGATAGTTTGCTAAAATTTTGTGGCCAAAACTGATCAATGACCTTTGACCTACTGTATATATCCTCTAATGCATGCCTTTCATTGGCTCTTGTTTTAGTCTCTCATACTCTGAATAAGTCACAAACTTTGGAAAATTCTAAAATGGTTCAACTGTTTTTTTAAGTTTTTTTTTTAAATGGACAGTTAAATGCAAATTGGTCAAAAGGTTATGTCACCAGTAGCTGTTCTATTGATGGTATTATTGACCCAGAATAAACTATGACATAATAGACACATTGTATTACTGTTTACCTGGCAAACACTTGCTAGATCCTAAAACACACTTTGATAAATGATAACTCAGCAAACACATGTCAGTCAGTTTGAGTCAGTTCTGGAATAATTCTATCTTTAGAACCGTCTAAGGACTTGAAGAATGTTGAAGGCAAACTTGGAACTGTCTAAAGAATTGAAGGAATGGTGAAGGCAAAATAGTCCTCCTACAGTGTATTGTGCTTTAATAGGACAGTTAATAGGACATTTATTTTAAGTGCAATCGACTATCAACAGGTTGAAGAGAACTCCTGAAGAGTAGTACCGCGGCAATTCACCTTCTATAGGTTCAGATAATGAGTAATTTGAAGGGTGTGAAGACTCCCACAAAAAGAAACCAAAAAGAAACATCTAGCCGGTAATCTGACCTGGTTTCGAATGAGGTGTAACAGAATTGTTATGACACCACTCTCGATCCCAGAAAATACACACACAGCTTGCTACCGTCGGTAATTAGACACTAGTGTACAGTCAGTACATACAGCTGCGGTCATTACCCACAGCACAGTGTATAAACGATACAGTGATGGACATCTCAGGTCCAGCTAAAGATAACAAGTTATCACGTTTCATTACTGTTTGCATTTTCAAGTGTAGCGAAACGTCACTTGCAAGCAACATGCTGTTTGGGGCGAGTCTTCAATGCCTTTAAGTTCCAGTTTACTGATAAAAAAGTACAAGAGGTTTAAGACCCAAAGGGCTATTCCTCTTTTACCCTGCCCTGTCTTGCATATAATGAACAAATGGAAATGCTACATAAAATGCAAACGGAAATGATCAGGGACATCAAGATACAGGTAACACCCCAGACTCCAAGAGGGTCAGTTTATGTCAAAAGGCCCCATTCTTGAAGTTTGATACAAAATGAGAATACATTTATTCTTCATCACATATTTCCCCTGGGCCTCCGATTCACTACATGACCTGTGACAGATGCTCCCCCCCCCCCTCCAACCCTCTCCAACCCCCCTCCAACCCTTCTTGTCAAGTCTGGGTATGATCTGATTATACCTTTCAAGTTACTCTCTACATTCTCTACTTCTGTACATCACCTCCTAGAAGCCTTGCAAATCCTCTCATTAAAAAAGTTTTCATTTCCCAAATAGCCCAATATGTATACACAATACCTGCACAAGATAGTGATGTACCACTAGGAATAACACTGGAGCTCTAGCACAGCAAATCCATATACTGATTACATAGAATATACCCAAATAAGAATAAGAATTTACAATTGATATTAAATTGTTCTTCCAAACCATATATCCATAAATCACCCTACATAATTTTATTTTGTTCACCTTATATTGTGTGTATGCAGTTGCCTTATAGGAAATGTGACCCTGGCCTGATGTGACCCCCCACAAGTGAGGTTTCTTCACTTAAAAAAGCTACACCTGTTGGGCTTAAATTTCAGAGCAGTTCAGGGGGGCAGGTTTGATGCAGACAGTGTAATTGAAACAGCAGAGTCTGTGGTGAATTTATTGTGCTGGCCTAGCTTTGTGTACCAACAGGGAGTTGTTATTGAACAACTCCCTGGGACCAGTGTTATTGTAAAATGTAATGTATGGTGTTTCTATGTTGTTGTAAAATGTAACATAAGGTGTTTCTAAGCCTCTATGTTATTGTACAATGTAATGAATGGTGTTTCTAATCCTCCATGTTGTTGTAAGATGTAACATATAGTGTGTTTTTAAGCATCTATGTTATCGTAAAATGTAATGTATAGTGTTTCTAAGCCTAGAGCTATGTTATTGTACAATGTAATGAATTGTGTTTATAAGCCTCCATGTTGTTGTAAGATGTCACGTATAGTGTTTCTAAGCCTCTATGTTATCGTAAAATGTAATGTATGGTGTTTCTAATTAGCCTCTATGTTGTTGTAAAATGTAGCATATATGGTGTTTTCTAAGCCTCTATGTTATTGTACAATGTAATGAATGGTGTTTCTAAGCCTCCATGTTGTTTTACAATGTAATTAATGGTGTTCCTAAGCCTCAATGTTGTTGTAAAATGTAATGTTTAGTGTTTATAATGGTGTTTCTAAGCCTCCATTGTTGCAAAATGTAATGCATGGTGTTTTTTAGCCTCCATGTTGTTGTAAGATGTAATGTATAGTGTTTCTAAACCTCTACGTTGTTGTACATTGTAATGTTTGCTGTTTCTATGCCTCTATTGTTGCAAAATGTTATGTATGGTGTTTCTAAGCCCTTATGTTGTTTTAAAATGTAATGTATGAGGTTTCTAAGCCTCTATGTTGTATTAAAATGTACTGTACCTAAGCTGCACAGTGTATGCAGTCCAAAACTCTTATAAAATATATAAGTTTGCTCTGAAAATGAGAAAGAATTGAAGCTTTCAATTCTTTTGTTTTCTTATCCTGTTCCATGTCAGTTACTTTTAATAATCCCCAGATCAGAATGGTTCAGGGATTTATGAGCGATGATATTTACCTGTCTCCATCTCAAACATTTGTACTTTAAAGACCTAAACCTACAGTACATGACTGGAACGATTCAGCACAGTGCCCCCATTTCTGCGACATTGCCCTTCCCCCCTCCACCTCCTGCATTTCTGGTGCACTGCCCACTTTACCCTTACTTTCGGAACTACCATTAAAGACCAACAAAACTGTACATGTTTGCCATCTATTTCACAAAATCAAGGATTGCTACAAAGATTCACAAAATATTGATCTATAAATCTGTTCAGGTCTGTCCCAGTCTAGTCAACCTAACACAGTGACGAGCCTGGGGTAAAAAAAAATCACAGAACTTTGCAAAAATTGCGGTATAGGCTCCGGTTTGCGTATGCTACAGTGTGTTAGGATAATTGTTTTTGTCCCCGAGGTAGAAAAGAAATCACAGATATTCCGAGAATTCGTGGAAAAAGTTCATGCCTGATAACAGAGTATCCGTGAATCTAATAAATAAACATTAAATATTTATACTGTATGTTGTCAATAACAATCAGTCACAGAGAGACATTACATTTTCACAAGGCATTAGATGAAAGAAACAAATGATGTTTGAATACATGTGCAATGATCTACATTTAATAGGCTGACACTCTAAAATAGGGATCCACAAATTTTATTTTCCATGACAACCACAGACATTCTTCATAGTAACAGTGAAAGCAGAATGGAAACTTTCAAATTTCGTAACTCGTGGTACTTCACTTTTTGAAATGAAACGTGACTGGTCAAGCTAATAACCTACATAATGATAGTATTTTAGCATATAACAGTTCCAATTAAAATAATCATCAAATTAAAATAAACTCACGAGACAAGAACGTAAAAAAACTGCTCTAGATAAAAGCAATAAATTATGCACAGTTAGGCTTATGAGTTTGGTATCTAATGGTACTGTTGTACATGCATGTGCCACCTAGCATACAGTACACCAACCTGTTATAAAGCTAGTCACACGCTTGTGGTAGTTTATGGTAGAAAATTAATTATAATTAGTAGAATAATCCATTTTGCTTTGTTCTAATTAATTTCCTAATTAATTATTAATCTTGTCAATTAATGGCCAGAAACGTTTCCATATTTCAAAGGGTTATCATGTACTACAACTCTACATACTATAGTCAGTCTAGTCCACCACATCATCATAAATCGTTAATATTAGGAGCTCAGGTCTATTGTTTGTATGCAATTATGCTCAGCATTCGACATGTTTTCGGGAAAAACAAAAGTTGTCAAAGATAACCCGCCTCCTATCGCTCCTGCGATCACACCTACGCCTGTCTGATTGGCTCGGTTGTTGATGGTTGAACGTCAAAGATACCGAAGAAAACAAGACGTTCGCTGATAATGAAGTATATACTTCACAGTTGCTACATGTGCATGGTAACAACTAACAGCATTACTAACCAATACACACACAAAGTAGTCAGAACTAATACCAGCAACTTTGATGGCAACAGTCACGATGCACAGTGATCGTCCAGTACTGCACGGTCTACACGTTGAAAAATAGATCCAAAGTATGATTTACAGATTAAGCTTCATTTTATTATTGTGCTAGATGTTACATACAGTATCATCATGTGTCTTGTATACTGTGATGATCATGATGTGCCTAGAGGGTTCTCAATTAAATTTACGACAAGGGCCAGAGAAAAAATTGGTTGGAACAAAAGCGGCCAGCATCCATACAGAATCCAAAGCCCACCGTACCTTGATTTAGCAATGAGCAGCTTACACTTCAAAGAGTGTTAAGGTTAAGGCCTTTTTGAATCTGCATACAGTACCTGATCATGTGTGCAGGATTGCGGGCCCATGTAATTGTAGGCCTATTTTATTGTGGGCCCATTTCATTGTGGGCTAGATGTGACCTATTGCAAACCCCTGCTGTCAGCTGTGCACCTTTCAATATTTAATGTTAAAGAACAATTTAAAGAAAAATTGGAATAAAAGAAGAAAAAAAACACGTAAGAGCTATGTCAAAGTGCTCAGTTTCTGAGTACTGCAGGACTGTAAATATCTGTGTGCAGTGAAATGAACCCAATAAACCTATTATTTACAGATGAGGAATTCCTAAACAAACTGTTGGCTATTTATTTTTTTAAATTTTTTCATTTCAGATTTCTGATTGTACTAAGCCTCGACATATAGTACATCCATGGGTCATTTTCGCAGACCGTATTAAATAATGTGGCATGTGTGGTGTGCTAAGTGCTATGATTTTAATAGTGATGGTTCTTTTTACTAGGAAGTGATATTAGCTGCAGAACTGAGTGACACTAGCTGCAGAATTGATTGCGGCCGCATTGTAGTAAATATTGAAACATTATCTGATGGAACCTAATTTAATTTTCAGACAAAAATGGACGTCCTTTATGTGTGATCAATTACTGTAAGACAAAGGCTGACATAATATCACATAATATGACATATATAATTATATACAGAATATTTGTTTTCCATACATGAATTGTCTTATTTGGAAACTTTAGACATTTCAGCACAATTTTATCAATCTGATGTCATTTTCAATAGACATGAATAATTAAAATATCAATAGCTCTTTACCTGATGTTCTGTTATCTGGGATCTCTCTGCAAAAGAAGGAAAAATTGTCAGTAGTAACTAGTAAGTACAAATTGACATCACTGCCCCACAAAAAGCTAAAAGGCCAAATAAAGTCCACCCCCTCCTCTCCGCCCCCCCCCAAAAAAAGCTCATACTTCAAACACCATCGTTCTGTCATAGTCAGGGTATTAAGCCTCTTGAACATATCTGATATCCGCTAATATTTAAGACTCTGCAATATCGTAGGTCAAAACCCACCAGTTAAGTATACTTTGAAATTTTTAACAAATACTGCCCCTGATTCATATTCAGGAATTTACTCATGCCCTTTAATCTGGAATCCATGTGGGCTTGGTTGAATCCAATATTCTCAATATGAAAATGCTTTGGGAATTTGATACTATCATCATTTAATTAATATCTAGTTAAAGGGATAGACAACAGCAAATTTTACTAAACACACAAAAACACATTAAAATCCATTTTCGACAGACCTGAAAAGAAATTAGAATTCTGAGCTTCATCTCTCCTTGACAACAGTTAAATTGTTAACACTGCTGTTCAAACAATACAGCACTACAGAATAGCAAATTTTCTTGAAAATCAAGCTAAAGTTCAGATCATAATTGCAGTACTAGTAAGCAAAATGTCTCCACAATTGTACATCACGACTCCAGACCTCAAATCAGATTAAATATAATGGCAGCCTTAATACCCTTTATTACAAAGAAAGGAAAATCTTTAAACAAAAGGTGTGAAGAAGCTACTAACTACTGAACCAAAACTTGAAACAATTAAAAATAAAAAAATAAGGTAAAAACCACTTAAAATCCTCAAATATCAACAAAAGATATCATCAAGCAAAACTTCATAGCTTATTCATTCAAGATAAAAAGTGAAACACACAGGGCTGATGGAGGTGTCAAACCAGAAAGAATGGTCTAAAAGATAAGGATGGAAAAGTCTTGAACTCTTAAAACTGCTATATCACCACAACCTCATGGCAATTTACAGTGGCTTGACCACAGTTTTAGCCACATGCGTGGTCTGACAAGTCTTAAAATGAGCAGAACTTAATAATTTCCAAGGTTCTGTAGGTCATTACACACCTTAGACATATGACTCAAAGGTCTGCTTTATAGACCCCAAATATATCACTCTATCATGGAATGGTTTCTTGAGATTACGTAATCGACCTGCGTTGGTTGTAAAATGACCACTTTTACCAATTTGTCTGCAATGCCTGCCACATATATTTTCTTACAGTATGTGGATCTTTGTGTGAACACTGTATGATTAACTACACTGTATACATGAACATGTATTTTCGCAGTGTTTACACAAAGAGCCTAATGTTGTTAAGAAGCTATGCAGGCTAATTGTGAAGCCTGCATGAGGTCGATTTACGACCGTGGCAGGTGGATTGCATAAACTTCCCTAGCTATAGCATGGGCAACATGTCAAAGGAAAAACTGCAGCAGCTGTAAAATCCTGCATATATCTACAGTAGGATGAAACAATATGAAGAGATATGGATTACCTCTGCAGAGCCAGAAAAAGTGTGTCCTACGTACACAGGCTGGCTGCATTATGCTGCAGCTCTGTCTCTGTCCTCCTTTTGACATGGAACTTAAATGTTCAACCTGCAGAGTGCACACCTGTAGGCTCTCATGCTGTTTAATATAAACATGACACCATGTCGGTCTACATTATGACACACTACATTACTAACTTATTCCTATGCTCGGTAGAACTTCCTAGGCTAGCCTATCCATCTCGAAAATGTTCAGTCTTTCTTCTATCCCTTTTGCATTCGCAATGCACGAAGCCTGATATCGCCATTAATTGATAAGATGACGAATAAAATGAATACATACCTTTCGGTTGGTCAGATCCAACTTTAACACGGACTTGCCCATCTTTGAAAAGTAGAATATCCGAAACCGACTCTAGATTAACAGAAACCAGCCAAGGGATCCCTTCTCTTCGGATACCACCCCTTAGCCAAGAAGCACATTGGTAGCAGAGACCCCAGGCCTGCTCTTCGATGAATGGAGCACTGAAAGCACTCAAAATATCCCCTAAATCCACACAAGGAACATTGCCGATGCTGTTTGTTCTTATCCTACGAATTCCATCCATTTACAAAATATTAATAGAGAACAGGTTCCTTCCCTTCACATGATCTTCTGGTAGGAGCAACACCTTTGGCTACATTTCTATTAGCAATAGTAGTATCATTTGAGATGTTGTTTGCTAAGCAAGCTAAGGACTTCTACAGTAGTAGTTGTACAGTAGCACTGGCACTGACTGTGTGAAATCTATCGGCAAAAGATTATGCAACACTCTATGTACAGAACCAACTGCAGACAACACTGAAGAATGTAAAACCAAATGCAGAGCAAGCCGCAAAAAAAGTAATTGAAAACGACGGCGCTATTTATGTTTATTGTCATAGATGATTTAGCCCCTCTATTGGGGTCAAATATTTTGTCTTTGATTTGAACTGACGTATTCACGAAATCGTCAAAGATTTTTATATCTACCATGTGATTACATTTACCTTTATGGTTACCTGGTTAAACTTTGTAGATTATGCGCAAAACTGTCAAGCTACCGTACTGTAATATTCAGGGGCGTAGCGAGCGGGGGGAGGGGGGGTGGGGGGTGTCACACCCCCCAATTATTTGATCGCTGTCGGCAAATTTTGGGTCTGTCGGCAAAAGGAGAAAAGGTGAAGAGAGCGGAAGGGGAAGAAAGAAGGAAAGCTGAATAGAGAAAAGGAGAACGGGAGCTTCTTTATCGGTTATTTCGATTTTCCAGTTCTTCATCTGATAAACTCATTCACCAATCCAATCACCCGACGTCTGCAAGTTAGAAACCTCTCGGCAAATAACTGATAATGTCACGGCCGTCAGTATAGCTACTGTAGCCAGGCTCAGCTAGACGAGTGCCAGAATCGCCGGCAACTCAGTGAAAGAAATGGACTTAAAGGCTTCCG